>BLSH010431974.1:122208-137546 GCA_018402905.1 Glandirana rugosa
AGAAGTGTGTGACTATCGTTGTGAAACTATGGATACTGGAAGCCTGTGCTAGCATTTCTCCTGCGGTGTTGCTATCAGTGTGTGAAGAGTGGGAGAAGAGGGTTGCATTGACAATCCAACACAATTGGCAGCACATTGAACACATTTTATAAGTGGTCAGAAACTTGTAAATAACTCATGAAAGAATAAAGTTACGTTAAAACCAAGCACACCATTGTTTTTCTTGTGAAATTCCCAATAAGTTTGATGTGTCACATGACCCTCTTCCTATTGAAAAAACAGAAGTTGGATTCAAAATGGCCAACTTCAAAATGGCCGCCATGGTCACCACCCATCTTGAAAAGTTTCCCCCCTCACATATACTAATGTGCCACAAACAGGAAGTTAATATCACCAACCATTCCCATTTTATTAAGGTGTATCCATATAAATGGCCCACCCTGTATATCTGTCTATATATATATGTCTATCTGTCTATCTATATATTTATTCATTTATTTTTTTCTAAGTTGAGTAAATAAAGGAAAAAAAATATTTATCAACTTTTTTTTTTCATTGCTGCCTGTGAACCTGTTTGGAAAATCGACCCAATTTATACAAAGCAACACTTTCCTAAAACAGATCTAAGAACAAATCCAATTAAAAAAACAAAACAAAGAAAAAGACTTTAAAAAAATCATAATCATAATTGGCTCTAATTAGCTCCTTCTTTCCCTTCTCTCCTTAGCTATTTTCCTACTGGGTTGGTTTTTCTTACATTATTCAAAATTTTTTAAAATGTTTATTCATTTTGTTTATTCACGTTTTTACTGTTACAAAAAGCACACAAATTGAAAGAAAATGGTTTATTTCATTTCATAGGGGTGTACGGGTGTACAGGGGTGAGAACTGAAGTGGTTAAACCCAAAACTGGAGTAATACTCACAGAACACAAACATAATCTAAAATGTATCCACCACCATAAGCCAGCACCACCGAGTGGTCAAAACAGTGTGAAAATTACCATTTGTCTAAAAATGACGCATGGCACTTGGCACAACATTCAAAAGGTTGTTCTCAATAAACGAAGAAGGTTATAAGGGCCAGTGTTATTCAAATCCTATAAAACACAAATGAGCTGAGGTTTATGACTCCAACCCCAGTAGCCCTGTGTAAAGGTTTGCATGAACTCAAGCCATGTAGGTTATAAAGGGTTATGATATCCTTATGCAGAACTTGAGTCCTCTTGCCCTACATACCAAATAAGCAGCTGATTGGACAAAGAGTCTGAAAGGGTGATAACACACAGATTTAATCCCAGCAGTATTTCCAACAGGCTGTTTTATGCACTTATTTATGATTGGACCGCGAGGTCCACCAATCAGCAAGCCTGTAAAGACTTGGGTTGTGACCAGGACCTTTGTGATCTATGGGACAGTTTATAAGCATTCTGAGTACTATTTTTAGCGTGGTTACATTGGGTCTGCCTACTGACTGGTGTCTATGGCCAGGTTTAATAAACAAATTAAAAAGGGTACTAATGTAGGAGCAAAGACGTATAACACATTTTAATATAGAATCAGGTGTAATATGTAAAGTATCAAACTTGTGTAAAAGCCTTACTGCTCCCACTGTGCTATAGAGTTAAAATAGACAGTGCTGTCAATCTAAACCAATCTTTCCCAAACTTTTTATCCCAGAGGGACCTTTAAAATAATTTTCAGTTCTCAAGGAACCCCTAGTAAGATTAGTCTATTGGGAAAATGCCCCTTATGGTTGTGGTGGTAAGTTGGAGGAATGTCCTCCTTTACAGGGGTGGTCAGAATTGACATCCTTTGAGCCATGCTGCTGGCTCTGCCAAGTGGCGTTGGACCTGGAACTATGCAGGCACCATCAGATTTGAGGTCAGTTAGCCATAGTTAAAGGAAACCCTAGGGTTCCACAAAACCTTGGTTGAGATACATGTAGCCCCAACTAGGACTGGACCTATGACTTAAATAGGAATTTCACCCTTCCCCTTTTTTTTCCTTGCCTGCTTACCAGAAGCTGGGCTGTGCCGTTTCAGATACTCACCCACACAGGGGATTCAGCAGTCTTGCTGAGATCCTCTTCCCTGCAGCTGCTGCCGGGTCCTGCACTGCCATGTTTCTCTGTGATGTCACCAAGAGCTGTGCATGCCACTCCATTCACTAACAGAGGATGGAAGTGGGCTTAGTGGAGTGTCATCGGGAGGCTATGCCAGAACCCATAAGAGCCAGCTTAGCCTTCCAATGATGTTTCACTAGGCCCGCCCCCCTCTTTTGCTGGTGATTGGGGTGACATGCATAGCTCCTGGTGACACCTGGGATATGCATGTCACATATCTCAGGAGGCACCGGGGCGCTGCCATCAATCATTTAGGCCAGAGGTCTCCAAACTGTGGCCCTTTGCTTGCCTTTATCAGGTCCTTGAGGCACTATTCCTCTCACTGACACCAGAGATAGGGAACAATTACTCCCTCTGACACCAATTTTTTCACTCTGGCCACACTCCAGCCCCCCTAAAACTTGTAGGGTAGTTAGCTGGCCCTTTATTTTGAAAGTTTGGAGATCCCTGGCCTAGGCAAATGACTGAATATAGGCAGAAACGTTAAAAAAAAACAAAGACAAAACAAAACACACACAATAAGCACAGTATCTCACAAAAGTGAGTACACCCCTCACATTTTTGTAAATATTTTATTCTATCTTTTCATGTGACAACACTGAAGAAATAACACTTTGCTACAATGTAAAGTAGTGAGTGTACAGCTTGTATAACAGTGTAAATGTGCTCAGGGACATAAAACGATAGGGGTTGCAATTGCAACCAGGCCCCATTGTCCAGGGGGCCCGTGTGCCTCCCTTGTACACCCGAATAGGAGGGATGGCAGGGGTGGCATTTAGAGGACCCAGTCTCCTCCATGTTCCTCTATCCATTTTATTTGTCTTCTGCTGTTCCCAGGGTCCCTGTGTGCTTCCCTGGTCCCCCCCACAGAGCTGCTGCCTTCCCCCTCCTCTCTCCTGCCAGCTGCTGTAGAAGATGTGTCATGATGGAGAGATGGGAACGGGTCGGTAAATTTGTCATTTACCGGCTCCTTCCTTTTCTGAATGAACTGAGTCAGTGATTGATACCAATTGGTTCATTCATAACTGAAGCATAGTAAACTGTTTTTACTATACTTCAGTTTCTGAATGAATGGGAGGCTCGGTGCACAGCTATTCCTGTCCATTCATTCTGTGCAGCTGAGGCTACACAGATGGAGATTGAGAGATGAACTTTGTTTAGACCCCTGATATCTCATCAGAGCCCCCCCAACAGAGCTCCTAAAAAAAAAAAAAAAAAAAAAAAATTGTAAAAATAAAATTGTAAAAGAAATAAAATCAAATGGTAAAAAAAAAAAAAAATAAAAATAAAAATTAAAAACTACTGACACCAGTGAGGGAACTATCAGGATTGCAAAGGTTGCAATTGTGACTGGGCCCTGGCATTTCACCACCATGGGTAGGCCCGAAGATGGCAGAAAGGGCGCCCATTGCAGAACTTGTGAAAGGGCCCCGCTGCGGCACCATAATAAAGGGACCCACGATAGGAGTAAAGGGCCCCAGGATCAGTGGGAAGAGGGAAAGGCCCTGGCCAGGGGTCAGGGGGCCATTCATAATTTCTTGCACCGGGGGCCCTGAAGGTTCTAGCTACGCCTCTGAATGTGCTGTTCCCTCAAAATAACTCAACACACAGCCATGAATGTCTAAACCGCTGGCAATAAAAGGGAGTACACCCCTAAGCGAAAATGTCCAAATTGGGCCCAAAGTGTCAATATTTTGTGTGGCCACTATTATTTTCCAGCACTGCCTTAACCCTCTTGGGCATGGAGTTCACCAGAGCTTCACAGGTTGCCACTGCAGTCCTCCTTCACTCCTCCATGATGACATCACAGAGCTGGTAGATGTTAGAGACCTTGCGCTCCTTCACCTTCCGTTTAAGGATGCTCCGCAGATGCTCAATAGGGTTTAGGCCTGGAGCCATGCTTGGCCAGTCCATCACCTTTACCCTCAGCTTCTTTAGCAAGGCAGTGGTTGTCTTGGGAGATCGTTATGTTGGAATTCTGCCCTGCGGCCCAGTCTGAGGGGAGGAGATCATGCTCTGCTTTAGTATGTCATGGTACATGTTGGCATTCATGGTACCTTAATTAACTGTAGCTCTCCAGTTTCGGCAGCAATCATTCAGCCTCAGACCATGACACTCCCACCACCATGCTTGACAGTAGGCAAGACACACTTGTCTTTGTACTCCTCACCTGGTTGCCACCACACACGCTTGACACAATCTAAACCAAATACGTTTATCCTGGTCTCATCAGACCACATGACATGGTTCCAGTAATCCATGTCCTTAGTCTGCTTCTCTTCAGAAAACTGTTTGCAGGCTTTCTTGTACATCTTTAGAAGAGGCTTCCCTCTGGGACGATAGCCATGCAGAGCAATTTGATGCAGTGTGCGGTGTATGATCTGAGCACTGAAAGGCTGACCCCCCACCCCTTCAGCCTCTGCATAAATGCTGGCAGCACTCATACGTCTATTTCCCAAAGATCACCTCTGGATATGATGCTGAGCGCGTGCACTCAACTTCTTTGGTCGGCCATGGAGAGCCCTGAGTGGAACCTGTCCTGTTAAACCGCTGCATGGTCTTGACCACCGTCCTGCAGCTCAGTTCCAGGGTCTTGGTAAGCTTATTGCCTAGGTCATCTTTATGTAGAGCAACAATTCTTTTTTTTCAGATCCTCAGAGAATTCTGTGCCATGTTGAACTTCCAGTGGCCAGTATGAGAAAGTGAGAGCGATAACACCACATTTAACACACCTGCTCCCCATTCACACCTGAGACCTTGTAACACTAACGTATCACATGACAACGGGGGAGGGAAAGTGGCTAACTGGGCCCAATTTGGACATTTTGACTTAGGGATGTATTCGCTTTTGTTGCCAGCGGTTTAGACATTAATGGCTGTGTGTTGAGTTATTTTGAGGGGACAGCAAATTTACACTGTTATACAAGCTGTACACTCACTGCTTTACATTGTAGCAAAGTGTCATTTCTTCAGTGTTGATACATGAAAAGGTATAATAAAATATTGACAAAAATGTGAGGGGTGTACTCACTATTATGAGATACTGTATGTGTTTGTGGGGGGGTTGGAGAGGAGCTAAGTCCATCTAAAGTGTGAAGATCCACCTTATGGATAGGTTCACACTTGTATGAGGGGTTGCCTGTTCCCACAGCTGCAGCCATCTGCACAGAAACATGGTCTGCCTCTCAGGAGATGCATGGGAGTACCATGAATCCTTATGGCACCCCCACACACTGGAAAAACACAGTAGGCTGTCATGTCTGTGCAAAACACGGCTCGTAGAGCCGCACAAGCGAGAACCTAGCTTAGCATTCATTGTAAGAGGTGTTGGTGGGCCCAACTCATTTATGACAGTAAAGGTGAAAAACCCATAACACCAATATTACCTCTCTAATTTTGAAGATAACCTGATGGACCAGGCCTAGGTCCCTGATGCACCTCCACCTTCCTAGTACACCCCCCCGATTCCCACCTCTTTTCTCTGTCTTCCACCATCCTCTTTGATCGGTCATTTCCCTGGTATGTCTACTAGTATGTTTTAGTTGATTCTAAGCTGCGCCTAAAAGACTATTGTATGTACCCTTTTGCCTTTTGTCCTAAATAAAGAATTAAAAAAACAAAAAAACAAAACAAAAAAAAAAAAAAAAAAAAAAGCTGGTATAAATAATTGCTGTAATGTGTCTAATATGTTTATTTCTTATGTACCCCAGCTCCATATAGTGGCCACAACATGATATTTTACTGACTGTTGTAATTCCAGGGGAAAAAACAAACACATTATGGCCACTAGATGGAGCCGACGGTCGTAAAAAAAAAAAAAAAAAAAAAACATATTGGATACATCGTGGCGATTTTTTGTGACAGAGATAAAAAAAAGCGGAAGGCATTCACACAGCATAAATAGACCCCCAAGGATACAAATACCCCCTAAAGTTTCCATTAGTCAATCAAAGAACCTGTTCATGCAATGAGTGTACCATCCAATAATCTGTAAATTTATTTTTTAGCCCGTTGTACTCGGTTTAAAGGTGCAGAGCCCTATACAAACAATTTTAGTAGGTTGGTCAGACAGACTAATCAGAGATTCTAACTATCAGTGACTTGAAAATTCCAGTTGGTGTTGTGTGTTTAAATTACATTTATCCATTAGCTGGTCAGCCACTACTAAATTCCCGATTGGCTATCTGATCTCAACGCATAGAGTAAAGATAGGATTTGTAAAGGGAAATTGCATTTGCTGTATATAGTCCCAATCACACAAACTGGATCAGGCATGGATGGGTAAATGTTTATCAAGGGTGATGAGTAAATTCCAAAGTCTTATCAAGGCTGTTGCAGCTTTAGGAGTTTCCCTTGCTTCCACCAGTGGGATGCAATGAGCTTCACTCTAGTGTTAGTATAGTACATACAGTTTAGTAGATCAGGACATCATGGAGGTAGGTAATGAGACATTCCGCCAACACTAGTGGTCTATAGGTAGAGTGTGTAGACTTGTCTCTGTCAAAGATAGGACCCGCCACCCATCGCAGTGATCGCCAACTTTTCAGACCTCACGGACCACTAAAGTCACAGTTTTGAATCCCGCAGACCAATTACATGAATTTTACATGCCTTATACACACACACACACACACACACACACACACACACACACACACAAAATGCTCAGAATTTCTGCCCCCCACCTCCCCTGGATCACATTGCTGCCTTATACACACTATGGTCCGGCTCTCTGCCCCTCTCCCTCTAAATCACTCTGCTGCCACAGACTCATCATTGGATCTCACCTCTTTATCCAGCCATGTGCTCAAGCTTGATGCTCCCTCCCACAGCTGTAATCAGCCTTTGGAAGTCTCCTTCACCTCCCACTCTACTCCTGGCGCCTCCCTCTGAGTTCTCAGGTGCTGGAACTACAGAGAAGGCATCAGGTATCAATCTGCACTGACACTATTGACTGTCAGTGCGCATTAAAGAACACTGGAAACAACATTGGGCAGTATACATCTGCCACAATGTAGATTTGTGGCAGAATCCCTGGGGACCACCAACATTTTCTCACAGACCATCAGTGGTCCACGGATCACTGGTTGCCGACCGCTGACCCATCGGACAGATAAATAATGTTAAAATATTATTTTCTTTTGCAGGCACTTTGAAAATGAGCTATAGCCTCCCCGTCAGTCTTCCCCAGTACAGACTTCTCTCTTGCGAGTTTCTCATGACATGCATTAAAAACGGTATAACGGGTCAGATCCTAGCTAGGGGATCTTGATCATTATCTAGCCCCTTTTTCTGAAGGCTTACCCTCTCCAACCCAACCCTTTTATTAATTGGATTTCAGTTCTTTAAACCATGGAGGCTCAGCATGATATCTACTCTTTATTGTGCTATCAGGAGAATTTTGAAGCAACACATCCTCTACATGTACCACCAAAAAATGCTAGCAAATGCTCAGCAGGTGTGAGCAAAATTATTAACGCAACACTTTTGTGTTTGCCCCTATTTATCATGAGCTGAACTTAAAGATCTACAACTTTTTCTTTGTACACAAGAGGCCTTTTTTCAAATATTGTTTTCAAATCTGTCTAAATCCGTGTTAGTGAGCACTTCTCCTTAGCCGAGATAATCCATCCACCTCACAGGTGTGGCATATCAAGATGCTGATTAGACAGTATGATTATTGCACAGGTACCTCAACCTCACTGACTATGTAACTATGTGTGCCTTAGGCTGGCCACAATAAAAGGCCACTCTAAAATGTGCAGTTTTACTGTATTGGGGGGTCCGGGGGGGGTCCAAAAACCAGTCAGTATCTGGTGTGACCATCATTTTCCTCACGCAGTGCAGCACATCTCCTTCGCATAGAGTTGATCATGTTGTTGATTGTGGCCTGTGGAATGTTGGTCCATTCCTCTTCAATGGCTGAGCGACATTGCTGGATATTGGCAGGAACTGGAACATGCTGTCGTATACGCCGATCCCGAGCATCCCAAACATGCTCAATGGGTGACATGTCCGGTGAGTATGCTGGCCATGCAAGAACTGGGATGTTTTCAGCGTCCAGGAATTGTGTACAGATCATTGCAACATGGAGCCGTGCATTATCATGCTGCAACATCAGGTGATGGTCGTGGATGAATGGCACAGCAATGGGCCTCAGGATCTCATCATGGTATCTCTGTGCATTCAAAATGCCAGCAATAAAATGCATACTAGCAAAAACAGGGTTAAAGAGACAGTGAGAGCTTTTTTCAACCATGTGTGTAGACTCATTTATTCAGCCACCCACCACATTGGGGTGTCCTCCCTTTGTAACCCAAACATTAGCATATAATGAACAAAAGTTGTCTCCTCAAGGCTGAGGAGACTGAGCGGTATTCCAGGGAGGAAAAGGGCCGTACAACAATGCTCGTGAAAAAATATATATTTATTTGACTATGGGTACAGGATAAGAATAGACTATGGCAATACAGGGAAACTAATCATATGTGTATATGCAGTGCTGTCCCTGACTGTGCTGTTTGATCTCCTGAGCGGGCCGACATGACTACAGACAGCATCCATCTATCGTCACATCACGTGACTCTGGTCATGTGCTTTGGCATCAGGAAGTAGCGACTTTTGCACAGGACACACGTCGCACACGGAGACCTGTGGAGGCGGCTTATAGCCGCAGAGCAAGACAGCGGGACGCTGTAAATGGACTTCATCTCAGTCACAAGCAACTTGGTTCATGCCAAGAGGACCGACCCGGGAGCCCGTCAAGCAATCGTGAGTACGGTCTGAGGTTGCATTGGAATTAGACCTGTGTCTTCCCTAGTCAATTACTGCTCCCAAAGGGGACTATGTATGTTAATGCCACCAAAAATGGCATGGACTGAAACTACTATTGACATTTTCACCTGACCATTGTGATTACTAGCACATTACTATCCCCTCTGGATGAATAAAGATTAAGGAGAGGTATATCTAGCCCAATCTTAGGGGTCCAGCAGCATCCATTAGGGTTCCCATGGGCTCTGAACTTTAACTAGCAGACAGCAAACGACATTACTTCATGTGCAATACTTCACTGTGAATTAACACGGTTTCCGCTAATGTAGCTGCTGCAGCCCAATCCCCCACGTCCGGACGTTCCTTCTATGTGGTTTGTCTTTGTGTTGTTTCCCCCTGTGTGTGGTTGTTATTTAGGCCTGGTCTGCCTAGTGGACACCATTAGGTCCTCGGTAGCCCTTGCACTGCATATACACATATGATTCGTTTCCCTGTATTGCCATAGTCTATTCTTATCCTGTACCCATAGTCAAATAAATATATATTTTTTCACGAGCATTGTTGTATGGCCCTTTTCCTCCCTGGAATACCGCTCAGTCTCCTCAGCCTTGAGGAGACAACTTTTGTTCATTATACAACAATAAAATGCACATGTGTTCGTTGTCCATAGTATATGCCTGCCCATACCATAACCCCACCGCCACCATCGATCCACAACATTGACATCAGAAAACCACACACACATACGACGCCGTACACACTGTCTGCTATCTGCCTGTACAGTGAAACCCAGGATTCATCTGTGAAGAGAACACCTCTCCAAAGTGCCAGATGCCATTGAATGTGAGCATTTTCCCTCTCAAATTGGTTACGTCGATGAACTGCAATCAGGTTGGGGTCCCCAATGAGGACGAGCAGCATGCAGATGAGCTTCCCTGAGACGGTTACTGACAATTTGTGCAGAAATTCTTTGGTTATGAGAATTGCAGCAGCTCTCCGGTTAGCTTGTCTCAGACGATCTTGGGAGGTGAAGATGCTGGATGTGTAGGTCCTGGGCTGGTGTGGTTACACGTGGTCTGCATTGTGAGGCCCATTGGATGTACTGCCGAATTCTCAGAAACACCTTTGGAGATGGCTTAGGGTAGAGAAATGGACATTCAATTCAAGGGAAACTGCTCTGGTGGCCATTCCTGCAGTTAGCATGCCAATTGCATGCTCCCTCAGAACTTGCAACATCTGTGGCATTGTGCTGTGTGATAAAACTGCACATTTTAGAGTGACCTTTTATTGTGGCCAGCCTAATGGACCATAGCCTCTAAGGGGACAAAGGAAACTGTTATAAACTTCCACATACATACATACTCCAACAAAATAATCATGCTGCCTAACCAGCATCTTGATATGCCACACCTGTGAGGTGGTTAGGTTATCTTGGCAAAGGAGAAGTGCTCACTAACACAGATTTAGGCAGATTTGTGAACAATATTTGAGAGAAATAGGCCTTTTGTGTACATAGAAAAAGTCGTAGATCTTTAAGTTCAGCTCATGATAAATAGGGCAAACACAAAAGTAGTGTTGCGTTTATAATTTTGCTCAGTTTACATACAGTATCTCACAAAAGTGAGTACACCCCTCACATTTTTGTAAATATTTTATTCTATCTTTTCATGTGACAACACTAAAGAAATGACACTTTGCTACAATGTAAAGTAGTGAGTGTACAGCTTGTATAACAGTGTACATTTGCTGTCCCCTCAAAATAACTCAACACACAGCCTCTCTCCTTTCTTGTCTTTGGTAGAAGTTGGAATCAGCTTAGATGGGGACTCCTTCGTACATTTCCGGAAGCGACACCGCAACGTCTCTTCCGGTTTACTCGGTGGCCAACGGCACCGGTTTTAAAAATAATGACAGTATTCAGAATCACTGTTTTTTGGCAATATACTGTGAAGTGTAAAGGTTTACATTCCTTGTGATAGCAATAAAAGTAATCCGGGTGATGATGATCTCCGGGACTTAATAATAAAGGTAAGTAAATGCCATACTATAGCCAGAGATAGAAAAAGTTTACTTATTTATTTGCACTATAAAATTGGCTAAATTAAATTGTTTAGTTATTGCTTTTATGATATTAATCTATCTTTTTAATATAATTTTTTTAACCCCCAGAGCCAGTTTTCGTTTGTACATCTGCAACAGCACAAATTCTTCAGAGGGATAAACTGGGATGAGTTGGAGGCTGGGAACATAAGTCCACCATACATCATGGAACCTGTAAGTATCTAAGATCACGTCTGTAGTTGTGCTATGTCTGCTGTTTTGCATTCCCTATTCTGCCCCCCACTGCCGTGTATAAGGAGGTGCATTGCCTTTTGGGTTGCTCAAGTGTCATGACCTATTTCGATACAATAAATTGCACTTTTAGAATGGAAAAACAATTCACAGTGGACCAGGTATAAGTCATGCATCTATAAAGCATGAAACATATTACCATTTCATAGGCAGCTTCATACTTCTAACTGCCAAGTTCCTGCAGAGAATTTAAAATCAACGCAGCATATAGAGATAATTTATAAACAATTCTGTACAGTTAACAATATAATGGTTATTCATATTGATATATCTTGATAAATAAGTAATCATACCTGGTCCATTTAAATTGGAGTTTCTTTCATATATTCACATAGAAAATAATAGTAGTTGCCCAATAATCATTCAATATAGTAATAATTAATCATTTTTTGAAATACTTTTTTCCTATCTGTAATGTGTTTTTTTCTCTCCACAGAGCCCAGAGATAAACCAGTCAAAAAAGATAAATGTGAAACAACCAATGCATAAAATTCAAACGTAGGTATTGCACCAGACATGTATCAATATCAGAAGTTGATGGATTCAACTTTATCAGTGAACGTTGGAGAGATATGCAGCAACACTAGTAGGTAATGAGGGATAAGTATAGTTGTATGAAAAAGTTTAGGAACCCCTGACAATTTCCATGATTGTCATTTATAAATATTTGGGTGTTTGGATCAGCAATTTCATTTTGATCTATCAAATAACTGAAGGACACAGTAATATTTCAGTAGTGAAATGAGGTTTATTGGATTAACAGAAAATGCGCAATATCCATCAAAACTAAATTAGACAGGTGCATTCATTTGAGCACCCTTGTCATTTTGTTGATTTGAATACCTTTAACTACTTAGCACTGATTAATTGGAACACACAATTGGTTTGGTGAGCTCATTAAGCCTTGAACTTCATAGACAGGCGCATCCAATCATAAGAAAAGGTATTTAAGGTGGCCAATTGCAAGTTGTTGTTCTCTTTGACTCTCTTCTGAAGAGTGGCAACATGGGGGCCTCAAAACAACTCTCAAATTACCTGAAAACAAAGATTGTTCTGCATTATGGTTTAGGGGGAAGGCTACAAAAAGTTATCACAGAGATATAAGCTGTCAGTGTCCACTGTAAGGAACATAGTGAGGAAATGGAAGACCACAGGCACAGTTCTTGTTTTTTTTTTTTTTTTTTCCCAAAAGTTTTTATTGAAATTATACATAGATCGAAACATATTGAGCGAAGTACAAGCACATCAAGAGGGTTTCGCTTAGTGATTCAATAAAACATAATAAAGTAGAATACAGTAAAATAAAACAGAGTACAATATAACATGACAAAGCATTGCATGTCAAATAGTGAAATGGTGAGGCCGGTTCCTGCACTACCTAGATGGTTAAGGACAGAAATAAAACGGAGCAGTATTTAACCAGGTAAGTCTCAGCTTTGACTTTTGGTGCCATGTTTGGTTGTCTTTGTAAGGACATTCTCTGTGGGGTGGTAGGTGCGCCTCCAGACTGCTCGCACACCCCTGTCGGGAGTTTACTGTGTGTGGGTGGGGGTGCATCCCTTCTGTCACCCGCTCGTCCCAGTGCTTAAGCGAGGGGGTTTTGCAAGGGGTTCCTGGCTGTGGGATGGTATGAGTTAGTCTTCGTATAGGTGGAGAATAGTCTTGTAAATTAGAGACTTTGCTGGTTATGTGAAGTGTGGATCTTCTGTCGGTGTGTTTCTAGGTAGTTTGACTGTACGGGTGTGGTTAGGTCTGTATTGTGGGAGTGTCTTCACCTACTTGAAAACTGTCAGGTATAGGATGATACGTTAGTTAAAAATGATTAGTCGCTGTTAATAGAGTGACATGAGTCGACCTTTGGAGGTGGGGATGCGGGTAGTGATTAGTATTAGTATTCCGACCGGGAACCGCGTTTCAACCTTGGGGTGTGTGGATAGTGGCGGTAATACTATAAAACATAGGTCAGAGAATATAAAAAATTAGAAAATCAGAGAAAGAATGAGAAGTGTTGGGAGGGAGAAAGAAAAAAGACATAGGGGGGAGGTGGTGAGGGAGGGTAGGAAGGTGGGGGGGGGGGTCAATCCATTCTCTCGCTCTAGCCTGTCCCAGGAGGTTTATGTGAATAGACTGGCATATTCCTTTGTTGTGGTGAAATGGGTCCAGCATGCCCATGTTGTTGTAAACTTTTTGGGTGTATCTCTGGTTTGATGAATGAGCTCCTCCATTTCTGCTATCTTCCGGATACGTTTAAACCATTCTGAAATTGAAGGGGGATCTGATAATTGCCAAGGGGCTGAGATGCACATTTTTGCTGCATTGAGCATAAAGCTCGCTAAAGAATGGTGGTATGTTGCCGTCACCTTCGGTGAGTGGTGTAAGAGAAATTGTGCTGGAGAAAAGTCTAGAGCGAAGGTGGTTATTTTTCCTATGAGCCTATGGACTTCTTCCCAATATTGCTGTATCTTGGGGCATGACCACCATATCTGTAAAAACAAGCCCCTTTCTGCCATGCAACGCCAGCAGAGGGGTGTAATAGATGGGTCAAATCTGTGCAATCTAGAAGGGGTCATGTACCATCTTGAGTATACTTTGCATTTTCCTGTGCGCTTGTATTAATCGTTCCTTTATGTATACCCATAAGGATGGTTTCCTATTCTTGCTCGGAGAGATCCAGGGATAATTCTGTTTCCCATCTGCGGCTGGCCCAGTTCTTTTTCCGGTTGTGATCAGCAAAGAGATATCAGATGATACCAGACGCTTTTGGGGTTCTGATTTCAGGCATACTCAAGGAAGTGTCTGATCTGTAGGTAAGTCCATAGTGGGCATTTTTGGTCCTTGGATCGTGATGCGATTGTCGAGTACGGGACAATGGTGTCTTTTTCAAAAAATTGTCCTGCCCTAATGTTTGGATGTGGCCAGCTGTGTGAGAGAAAGGAGGTTGTCATGCCAGGTGGGAAAGCCGGGTTGCAGTGCAGGGACAGTTCTTGTTAAGGCTAGAAGTGGTAGGCCACATAAAATATTGGAGAGGCAAAAGGGGAAAGATGGGGAGAACGGTCAAAAACAGCCCACAGACCACCTCCAAAGACCTACAATATCAATTTGCTGCAGATGGTGTCATTGTGCATCGTTCAACAATTCAGCGCACTTTGCACAGGGAGAAGCTGTATGGGAGATGCGAAAGAAGCCTTTTCTGCACACACGCCACAAACGGAGTCGCTTGAGGTCTGCAAACGAACATTTGGACAAGCCAGCTTCATTTTGGAATAAGGTGCTGTGGACTGAAACAAAGATTGAGTTATTTGGTCATAACAAAGGGCGTTCTGCATGGCGGCAAAAGAACACAGTGTTCCAAGAAAAACACTTGCTACCCAAAGTAAAATTTGGTGGAGGTTCCATCATGTTGTGGGGCTGTGTGGCCAGTGCTGGTACTGGAAATCTGGTTAAAGTTGAAGGCCGCATGGATTCCACTCAATATCAGCAGATTCTTGAGAATAATGTTGAGGAATCAGTCACAAAGTTACGCCGGGGCTGGATATTTCAAAAAGATAACGACCCAAAACACTGCTCAAAATCTACTCGGGCATTTATGCAGAGGAACAAGTACAATGTTCTGGAATGGCCATCCCAGTCCCCAGACCTGAATATCATTGAATATCTGTGGGGTGATTTGAAGCGGGCTGTCCATGCTTGGCAACCATCAAACCTAACTGAACTGGAGATGTTTTATAAAGAGGAATGGTCCAAAATACATTCATCCAGAATCCAGACACTCATTACAGGCTATAGGAAGTGTCTAGAGGCTGTTATTTCTGCTTAAGGAGGCTCTACTAAATATTGATGTGAATTTTCTGTTGGGGTGCCCACATTTATGCACCTATCTAATTTTGTTTTGATGCATATTGCACATTTTCTGTTAATCCAATAAACCTCATTTCACTACTGAAATATTACTGTGTCATTGTCAATTGTCAGGGGTTCATAAACTTTTGCATACAACTGTATGAGGGGTAAGTGAGGCAGTATGGGGGGTGAGTGAGGCAGCATGAGGGGTAGGTGAGGCAGTATAGGGAGTGGGGGGTATGACGGAG
>BLSH010431974.1:137558-172382 GCA_018402905.1 Glandirana rugosa
AGTATGGGGGTGGGTGAGGCAGCATGAGGGGTAGATGAGACAGTATGGGGGGGGGGGGAGTAAGGCAGTATGGGGGGTGGGTGAGGCAGAATGAGGGATTGGTGAGGCAGTATGGGGGGGCGAGCAAGGCAGTATGAGGCATAGTTGAGGCAGTATGGGGGGTAGGTGAGGCAGTATAAGGAGTGGGTGAGTCAGTTAGAGATAGGCGAGGCAGTATGGGAGAGTAGGTTTAGCAGTATAGGGGGGTAGGTGAGGCAGTATGGGGGGGTGGGTGAGGCAGTATTTGGGGTGGTTAGTGAGGTAGTATGAGGGGTAGGTGAGGCAGTGTGGGGGGAGTAGGTGAGTCAGTGTGGGGGCCTGGGGGGGTAGGTGAGGCAGTATGGAGGGAGAGTGAGGCAGTGTCATATACCTGGTCCTGAAGCCAAAATGCTGAGAGGGCTCTCCGGCTGAGTGCTCGGTGTCTATGAAGGTGAAAACAGGAAACACAAAGCCCAAGGAGGCAGGGATTGCCAGCTGTGCCACAGATGAGAGATGTAGTGTAGAGATCTCTCTGCAAGTGGATTCCAGATGAGTTGAGAAGTAGGACCTAGAAGACCTGAAGGTTGTGCAAGAGCACACAGCAGGAAGCCTATTGAAATGGTAAGTGCAGCAGGACGGATATAGCAGGTAAGTACTGTAAGCTGGAACAAGAGGTCAGTATTGCAGGTGGGTACAGCAGGTATGCACCAAGGCAGATAACAGCAGGCAGGGTAAAGCAGAAGGCATGGTTTGGGATGGTTGCAGAGATCAGGGAGCCAGTGGACAGCAGACAGGAAATCAGAGAGGGGGTCAGGCAAGCCAAAGTCATACACAGGACAGGAGACACAAGCAGATCCATGGGCAATCTGAGGTCAGAGGTGGTAGAGAAACAAGAAGTATCCAAGGGCAAGCCAGGTCAGTAATGAATAATCAGAAGCACAAGCAAACATGGGAACAGGATGCTGAAGACTAGTGATGGGCCAAGCACCCCTGGTTCGATTCGCATTAGAACTCCCAAACATTTGGACCAGAGCGAAACAAAAAAAATCAAAAGTCCCCATTGTGAAGGCTTATATGCAAGCTATTGGCCGTAAAAGGGATATGGGGGCCCGGGTACTGCCCTGGGGGGCATGTAGATTAAAAGCCAACCTTCATGCACTGTTTAATTGGGCTACTGTTTGGCAAATGAGGTTTAATGTTAATAAATGTAGAGCAATGCACTTGGGGACTGGAACTGGAGAATGTGCAGAGAAGGACAACCAAGCTGATAAGAGGGATGGAGGAGCTTGGCTATGAGGATAGATGAGAGGAACTGTATTTATTCTCTCTTGAGAAGAGGAGATTAAGGGGGGATATGATCAACATGTACAAAATACATGTGGTCCATATAGTGAGCTTGGTGGTGAGTAATTCACTTTGATTTTATCACAGAGGGCAAGGGGCACTCTTTACAGCTGGAAGATAAGATATTTAATCTCCAAATATGGAAAGGTTTCTTCACAGTAAGAGCTGTGAAAATGTGGAATAGACTTCCTCCAGAGGTAGTTCTCACCAGCTCAGTAGCTTGCTTTCTAAATGTACATAATATAACTGGGTACTAACATTTATAGGTAAAGTTGATCCAGGGAATATTTGATTGCCTCTCTGGGGATCAGGAAGGAATTTTTTCCTGTAGCAAATTGGATCATGCTTTGCTGGGGTTTTTCGCCTTCCTTTGGATCAATTGTGGGTATAGGATTGTGTATATCGGATTGTGTATTGTTTTTTTTGTTGTTGAATTTAGATGGACTTGTGTCTTTTTTCAACCTAACTGTAACTATGTATCAATGCAAAAAATGTTTTTGTAAAATTTATTTTTTTACAGAAGCAGTGATTTTAATGATGCTTAACCAGTTGCCAACTGCCTCATGTATATGTACTGCAGAAGTGCATTTCAAGCTGGTGCGGTGACTAGCACAAGTAGTGTCCCGAAGCCACCAAGAATTCAAAGACAGGCCCAGAGAGCCCATAGTGCCCTCCCTGATGGGCTTGCAAATCCTGACTGGGAGCCCACAGGGCCCGTACTTCCCCCATTCACTGGCCAACCTGGAATTCAGGTGGAAACAGCAGATTTAACTCCCCTTGATTTTTTGAGCTGTTTTTCATGGAAGATCTGTACGGATCTATTGTTGCTCAAAGCAATGTATATGCCAATCAATTTATCACCGCAAACCTAAAATTTGACCCTTGCCAGACAATTTGCATGAAATGTATCACGTTTTCCAAATTTAAGACTATTCTGGGCATATCCCTCCTCATGGGCATTTCTAAAAAGAGTGAGCTGCGGTCATATTGGTCCACTGACCCAATTCATTCTATGCCCATGTTCTCTGCTGCCATGGCCAGGACTAGATACAATCAAATATTGCGGTTTATGCAATTCAACGACAATGAACTCTGTGTCATCCTTGGGGTGACCTCGGATATGATTGGCTCCACAAAATTCGGCACCTTGTAGACCACTTTAGCCAAAAATTTGCAGCCTTGTATACACCCAAACAAGAGGTTTGTGTAGATGAGACCCTGAATACGTTTTCTGGCCGCCTTGTTTTCAAACAGTTTCCCCCCAACAAGCGTGCCAGATATGGGGCCAAAATGTATAAGCTCTGTGAAAGAGGATAACAGGCTACATGGACTTTGCTGATTTAAGAGGGAAAAGATATCAGCTTGGAGCCCCCCAACTGTCCAGACTACATAGGGAGCAGCGGCAAGATTGTTTGGGACTTGGTGTCACCCTTATTTGGAAAGGGGCACCACTTGTACGTGGACAAATATTACACAAGCGTGCCACTTTTTAGACACTTTTTTCAATTTGGAATCTAATCACAGGGGCTTCCCCCAACGGCTTGTAAATACTCCACTTAGACAGGGAGAGAGAGCCTGCTTGCGGTGTAATGAATTGCTTGCAGTGAGGTGGAAGGACAAATGGAACCTTTTTGTTCTGTCTTCCATTCACGCAGACACGGCAGTCTAAACTCCAACAGCGACTGGTGTTGTTGAGAAGCCCCTCTGTGTCCATGACAACCTTAAAATGGGAGGGGTGGACTTCAACGACCAGATGATGATTTCCCATAAGGCCAGACACTAGTACAAGAAAGTGTCTGTATATTTATTCCAATTGGCTCTGCTGAATGCTTGTGTGCTATACAAAGCGTAAGGACAAACTGGATCTTTCCTTAAATTCCAGGAACATATTGCCTCAGTCCTTTTGTTTCCAGAAGGTGCTGTGGCCCAATTTCCCAATCCAGATGCAGTGAGCCGGTTGCATGAGAAGCATTTTCCAGATGTTCTGTCTGGTACCCCTACCCAAAGAGCACCCCAAAAAAGATGCCATGTCTGTAGCAAGCGCGGATTTAGGCATGACACCCGCCATTTTTGTCCCTCCTGTCCTGGCCAACCTGTTCTCTGCATCGGGGACTGATTCCGTCGCTACTACACACTAGTGGATTATTAGTATAGGGTAAAGCAAGGCACAATCTAGGGCACACTTTCACACAGGATATTGACAGAGGTTAGATGGCTATCGCATTTTGAGAGACCCTAGCCTGGAATGTTTTTTATAGTTTCAATAAAAGTGTAAAAAAAAAAACCCAGAAAAAATAAAAAAAAATAAAAAATAAATGATCAAAAGATGGGGACAGGAGGAAGTTACCGTCTGCTACAATGATCTGTCTGTTTCAGGCAAGGAAGGTAATAGCTCAGAAGTGGCAGTCGGCAACCCCCCCCCCCCCCCCAAACCCTAGAGGAGTGGTCAAAAACAGTGGACGAAACTATTTGGATGGAGAAAGCATATTTGTAAAAAAGGAGTAACTTAAGCAGATTACAAAAAAAATGGAGGCTCTGGCTGGCTAATAAGTGTTACCCAGCTTAGTTAATAAAGAGATAGCATGATTAGAAAACACGCGATAATTGAACTGTGAGTGAGCGGTATAGGTGTGTGGAGTGATTGAGAGATGAAAAAACTAGATAAAAAATTGTTATGTATAATGGAAGAAGGTGAAGGTGGGGGAGTGGGGGTTTAGGGATCTCTGGGGTAAAAGCCCTCCTTTCTTCTTTATTTTTCTTGTTTTGCTAGGTTTATATTTATGTATGCAATTTGGAAATATGGGAACAATTTAATAAAGATTATATATAAACAAGCCAAAAATAGTTGTCACTTTATTGTTCTTACTGTTTTACTGTATTTTATGCTATACTGTAATGTTTTATCGTTAACCATTGTTTGGTTTGCAGGTATGTCATTCTACTGTTTTGCTGTACTGTTACTGTGTTATATTGTTAACCATTGTTTGCTTTCAGGTAAGCCATCCAGCTGCAGCATTGATGTGCTTATTTTGACAGCAATCAGGTTTGCTCTCACAATATGTACATCAGTGACTCCAGCGCTGTAGGAGGTGATTTCACCACCGAAGTTAAAAAACAAAAAGCATATATGCCGAAGCATAGGTGCTAGGGTGGACAGAGGGCGGATCATTCCTATGCTTCGGCATATATTTTTATTTACATTTCTTGGCAGAAATTTCTTCCTCCACTCGAAAGATGTGAATGGAAGGATCTGTTAGGTGGGCTGAATGAGAAAAAAAAAGAACATTGCATGTAAGTTCAACATTAGAAGTGGGTGGATGCAGGGTGGTGTTCTAATGGTGGGCATACCACACACTTTTTCTGGCAGAGATTTCTTTATCCACATCGATTGATCTGAATGGAGGAATCTGTTAGGTCCTCTTTTTTTTCGTTCAGTCCACAGGCTGCATTAATAAAAAGAACATTACAATGTATGCCCAACAAGGACCAACAACATACTGGTATGTTGCTGGAATTTCAGTGGTTATACCGGAATGATGCCTGCAGATTTAGGCATCGTCTTAGTATTGTTTTTTTTCAGCCAGCGGTCGGCTTTTATGTAAAAAAATTCCTAGCAGCTAATTAGCTACTAGATTGCTTTTACAAGCAGTGGGAGGGGATGTCAATCCACCCATCGCCTTCCATGGTTTTCTTGGGCTCTCCTGTCCCACCGAAGAACCCAAGAATGCAGCCGGTGGTTCCGCCAGCTGACCATAGAGCTGATTGGAGACCAGAATAGCTCCAATCATCTCTATGGCCTAGGAAACTGGAAGCTATGAGCATTTCATCATTTTGGTTTTGCCGGATATTAACAGTGCCATTTTTGAATTGAGAAAGCATCTTATCACACCAATCTTGGTGTGGTCAGATGCTTTAAGGGCAGAGGAGAGATTTAGAGTCTAATAGACCCCACATTTAAAAAAAAAAAAAAAAAAAAAAGTATCATCTGTCACTACCTATTGCTATCATAGGGGATATTTACATTCCCTGTGATAACAATAAATATTGTCAAAAAAAAAAAAAAAAAAAATGTAAAGGATGGTCTAAAAATTAATCACACTTGTGTCGTATGTAAACAGAAATTGCACCATGCTTGTGAGGTATCATCATGAATGTCAGACACTTTTTGTGGACCAGTGACACCATTACAGTGATCAGTGCTAAAAAATGCACTGTCATTGTATAAATGACACTGCCAGGGAAGGGGTTAACATCAGGGGCGACCAAAGAGTTAAATGTGTTCCATGTCTGTGCTTTCTTACTGTGTGGGGTGTAAGTATCCAGGGTTTAACCTCTCATGGTGCATGCGACTTGAAGAAATCGTGTCAGTCTAGACTGCATTTTTAAAGGGCATGGCAGCCCACATCTATTTAAAGGAGACAGATACATTTAAAAGAAACAGCAATTTCCCTTGTAGGGAGATTCCAGCATTACTGTATACTATTAGTTCAGCCTCCTGGCTTACTCACTTACGACACAGCCGCTTCAGGCCTCACGCCTAGGCCTTAAGTCTGCTCCTCAGGCCTGTACACTCAAACCGCCACCTGCATTCTCCCTCTCTCCCAGAGAAGATGGAAGCCCTCCTGGCTTCCATACACAGACCTTGTGTCTGAAGGGTGTAGTCTTATGACCTCCTGTCTGCCCGGGTGGAGCTGTCTCCAAGTGGGATCCCTGAGCTCTAACTCTGGGATGAATATGAACCCAGCTCACAGGTGTGTAATCAGCATGCCTGCCTGTGAAAAAAAAAATCAGGTGTAGATTGCCAAAACACAGAGTGACACGGGGTCGCATCTCCACAGGGGGAAGTACTGACAGGAAGAACACAGATCCCTGTTCCTGATTACTAGTAACAGAATATCTCCATGTTCTCCCCTGTCAGAACGGGGATCTGCCTTGTTAACATAGGCAGATCCCTGTTCTCCCTCTCTGTGGAGTGATCGCGGGTGGCCGGCGGACATCAGGACCACTGGACCCATGCATTGGCTCCCCCCTCCATGCAGCGAGTGCATATTTTGCATGAAAAAATGTACCGGTACGTTGTTTCATGCAATAGAGCCGCCCTGCCGCAGTATATATGCGTTGGGCAGTCTTTAAGTGGGTAAATTATCCATTTGCGCAGGAGGTCTGGCCTTATTGCTCTCGCTCTGACATTTGCGGTAATACTTCACATGTGTGGTGTGATTGCCATTTACATATGCGTGCAGGACCGACGTGCACGTTTGCCGTTGTGCTTGAGCATGAGGGGATGTGGGCGCTTTCAATTTTTTAAATTATATTATTTCTTTTTACATTTATTTTTTTTAACAATGTACCTTTGATTTTTTAAAATCAACTTTATTACTGTCACAAGGGATGAACAAAGTCCCTTCTTATAGCATGGGCCATGACAGGTCCTCTTTTTGGAGAAATTTGGGGTCTTTTAGACATCAGATCTCTCCTCTAGCCTCCAAAGCATCGGGTCAAACTGAGATGCTTTCATAAGCCAGTAACAGCTTGTTTACATCGAGCCAAATCCAGAAGTGACAAAATGCTTTCTGATGTCACACAGTGGGAGGAACAACATCAGTTCCTTTCACTCTGTCCAGGGAAGCTAATGCTGCCGGTCACATCCTACTGGGTTCCCCAATGGGACGGGAAAGCCTGCCAGCTGTAGAAGTGATGGAACGGCTGTATAGCTGCTTGAATCACTTCTACTAAAATAAAATAAAAAAAACGCTGGCTGAAAGTTTTAATACTAGGATGATGCCTGCAGCTTCAGGCATCGCCAGATATAACCACTTCAACTGGAGGACGTCATATGATGTCCACTCAGGGTTAAGTGGTTAAACAAGGCCCACATTAAGGATACCAAGAAAGTTGCTTAATTTGTTGTATAGAATGGTATATTGTAATTCATGGTTTAGAGTTATAAGACAATACACGGCAGTATTTGGGGGCTGATGATGTTCATCCTAATGCTTTACCACATACGTGGAGAAGTTTGTGGACCTTACTTTCATCTGTTTTAATAAAAGTGGGCTGACAAGACTTTACAGTTCAGACTGGCATGGACTTCACTAAAAACACTGAGCTAACCAACCCCAAAATATCTCTCATAAGTGAGTACACCCCTCATATTTTTGGAAATATTTAATTATATATTTTCATGTGACAACACTGAAGAAATGACACTTTGCTACAATGTAAAGTAATGAGTGTGCAGCTTGTATAACAGTGTAAATTTGCTGTCCCCTCAAAATAACTCAACACACAGCCATTCATGTCTAAACTGCTGGCAACAAAAGTGGGTACACCCCTAAGTGAAAATTTCCAAAATTGGGCCCAAAGTGTCAATATTTTATGTGGCCACCATTATTTTCCAGCACTGCCTTAACCTTCTTGGGAATGGAGTTCACAAGAGCTTCACAGGTGGCCACTGCGGTGTTAGAGACCTTGTGCTCCTCCACCTTCCGTTTGAGAATGCCGCATAGATGCTTAATAGGGTTTAGGTCTGGAGACATGCTTGGCCAGTCCATCACGTTTACCCTCAGCTTTTTTAGCAAGGCGTGTTTAGGGTCGCTATCATGTTGGACTACTGCCCTGTGGCCCAATCTCCGAAAGGGAGGGGATCATGCTCTGCTTCAGTATGTCACACTACATGTTGGCATTCATGGTTCCCTCAATGAACTGTAGCTCTCCAGTGCCGGCAGCACTCATGCAGCCCCAGACCATGACACTCCCACCACCACTTGTCTTTGTACTCCTCACCTGGTTGCCGCCACACATGCTTGACTCCATCTAAACCAAATAAGTTTATCTTTGTCTTATCAGACCACAGGACATGGTTCCAGTAATCCATGCCCTTAGTCTGCTTGTCTTCAGCAAACTGCTGGCTTTCTTGTGCATCATCTTTAGAAGAGGCTTCCTTCTGGGGCGACAGCCATGCAGACCAATTTGATACAGTGTGTGGCGTATGGTCTGAGCACTTACAGGCTGACCCCCCCCACCCCTTCAACATCTGCAGCAATGCTGGCAGCACTCATACGTCTATTTCCCAAAGACAACCTCTGGATATGACGCTGAGCACCTGCACTCAAGTTCTTTGACCATGGTGAGGCCTGTACTGAGTGGAACCTGTCCTGGTATACCGTTGTATGGTCTTGGCCACTGTGCTGCAGCTCAATTTCAGGGTCTTGGCAATCTTATAGCCTAGGCTTATTTGGTTCAGATGGTGTCAAGCCTGTGTGTCCGCAACCAGGTGTGGAGTACAAACACAAGTGTGTCTTGCCTACAGTCAAGCATGGTGATGGGAGTGTCATGGTCTGGGGCTGCACGAGTGCTGCCGTCACCAGGGAGCTACAGTTCATTAAGGGACCCATGAATGCCAACATGTACTGTGACATACTGAAGCAGATCATGATCCCCTGCTTTCGGGGACTGGCCACATTGCAGTATTCCAATATTCCAGCATTCCAGTTCTCTAATAGGATGGGCAGAACAGACCCCTGTTCGGTTCGCACCAGAACTTTCAAACACTGCGAAAGTTTAAACCCGAAAAACGAACCCCATTAACATCATTGGGATCTGAACTTCAAAAATCAAAAGTGCCCATTTTGAAGGCTTATATCCAAGTAATTGTGCATACAATGGTTATAGGGGTCTGGGTCCTGCCCTGGGGGATATGTATCAATGATAAAAACGTTTTTGAAAAACGTAATTTTTAAATGAGCAGTGATTTTTGGATTTTTAAAGTGAAAGATTTATAAAGCCAAAAAAAAAAAAGATTTTTTTCCCTGCAAGATGCCTTTATTTTGCTCAGCAACAGCTGGGGAGCCAGTGTGTATGATGAGGCCACAATGTAGTGCACTGGGAACAAGATTAGAGATTTTTTGGATAAATGATGGTGGCACTTTGACTTTGGATAGAAGTAACTGGTGCGTAAAAATTGGGCTTTGGGTGTCGGTGGTGCCTTCACACCATAACCCTATAGAGGTGCTCTTCATGAAGGCAAGAATTGGCCTTTCTGTAAAAAAAAATTGCAATGATATGCACCTGTCAAATAGGTGCAGAACAATTGTCTTTGGGTGTCGGTGGCACCTTCCCACCGTAACCCTACAGAGGTGCTCTTGATGAAGGCCAAAAGAATTGCAATGATGTGCACCTGCCAAGCAGGTGCTGAAAAAATGGTCTTTGGGTGTTAATTGTGCCCATTAAACCTATACCAAAAACATTGTCCTAGATGAAATTATTGAACATCCTTAAAGCTAGGCAGCCTCGAAGGAGGGAATTGGAGTAGGAGCTACGGCGCTAGTGTGTTGGAATAGGTAAAAAAAAAAAAAAAAAAAAAAATATTGATGTATGATGAATGGAGGCAGCGCCTCAAAAAAGATTAGGTCCTGGTAACCCAAACACACCTGTAGAGGGAGAGGAGGGTAAGAGGGTGCCTGGTCCAGTCTCAAAGTCCTGCAGAGATTCCACATCCCAAAAACACTCAAATCTGTGACATCGGCATCATGGGGCTTCATGGCTGGTAATCCATAACTGATTCATTTTTATGAAAGTCAAACGGTCCACGGAGTCTGTGGACAGACGTGTTCTATGATCAGTCATGAAACCTCCTGCATCACCGAATGCCCGTTCTGAAAGCCCACTGGATGCAGGGCAGCCCAACAACTCAAAAGCATACTGGGCAAGTTCTGACCAGTGGTCAATTCTCATGACCCAGTAAGCCAGTGGATCGTCAGCTGGAAAGCTTTCCATCTCTGTTTTGGCCCCGAGATAATCATCCACCATGTGATGCAGACGCTGCCGATGGGATGTGGAAGCTGACAGGCCTGGGCAGCGAGGACTGAAAATGCCTCACTGAGGCAGACGCCTTCTCCAACACTCCTCTCTTGACCAACAGAAGACTCAAACGTTTTCCACGACACTGTAACATACTGGAGTCAGGAAAAACGTTCAATAAAATCCTCTTTAACGTGTCCTCAAATGATACTACCTTCTTCACTCTCTGTGGGGACGAGATGAGTTCCGAGACTTTCCCCTTATAATGGTGCTCAAGGAGGGATGCCAACCAGTAATGGTCATTCTTTATGCCACAGATTCTTGGATCATTTTGCAAGCTTTGAAGCATGAGTTTGCCCATGCACCTCAAATTTGCTGAGGATTGAGAAGCAGACTCCTCTGGGTCACTCAGGATGACAGCATCTGGAAAATCCTCCTCCCAGCCACGTACTACTCCCAAGGGTCCTGGGGTTGGAAAGCCATCGCTTACAGATTGACGCATGTCTTCCTCTTCTTCGAAGCCTGCGAAAGTGCCAGAATCCTCCTCCTGTGTGTTCTGTGACAGGAATGACAGTGTCTAGATAAAGTGGGCCTTGAGAGGAAAGGAAGTCCTCTTCTTCCTCCTGCTTCTGTGCCTCCAATGCCCTGTCCATAAGTCTGCTCCAGCAGGAACACAACAGGGATTGTGTCGCTGATGCATGCACTGTCATGGCTCACCATCCTTGTGGCCTCTTAAAATGGTGACAGTACAGTGCATGCATCCTTAATGATCAGCCATTGGCGTGGGGAAAAAAAAGCAGAGGTGGCCTGAGCCCGTATTCTCACAGGTACTCGTTGATGGCCCTCTGCTGCATGTATAGCCACTGCAGCATTGCCAAATTCGAGTTCCACCTGGTGGGCATGTCACAAATCAGGCGGTTTATGGGCAGGTGGAATTCTCTCTGATTTTTAGCCAACCGAGCACTGGCTGTGTATGACCGCCTGAAATGGCTATACTCTTCTGGCCAGCTTTAGCACATCTTGCAACCCTGGGTACATATTTAGGAAACGCTGCACCACCAGATTGAAGACATGTGCCAGGCATGGCACATGTGTCAACTTTCTCTGTCTAAGGGCGGACAGGAGGTTTGAGCCATTATCGCACACCACCATTCCTGGCTCCAGCTGGCGTGGTGTGAACCATCTCTGGGCCTGTCCCTGCAGAGCTGCAAGAATCTCTGGTCCAGTGTGGTTCCTGTCCCCTAGACACACCAGCTGAAGCAATGCATGGCCCCTTTTAGCCTAAATCATGGAATAGCCCTTTGAACGCTTAGTGGGTACCTGATGTTCATAGGACAATTCTGCAGAGGAGGGCATGGAGGGGGTAGAGCTCACGGGTCTGGCATCATCACCACCAGCTGTATAGAGACGTGGGGGCACAACAAGCTGCAACATCGAGTCCTGTCCTCTATCCCTTCGAGTTGCAAGCAGCGTTACCCAGTGAGCTGTGTACTAAATATATTGTCCCTGCCCATGCTTGCTGGATCACGTGTCAGCAGTAAGGTGGATTTTACAGCTAACTGCCTTGCCCAACAATGCCAGACATTCCCTTCCACGTGATGGTAGAGAGATGGAGTGGCCTTACGTGAAAAGTAGTAGCGACTGGGAACCTGCCATTGTGGTACAGCACACCAGGCTGAAAGGCAAAAGTTAGAGAGCCAACAGCTTTGACAAGCTTGCATTTAGACGCTGGGCAGGGACTGTATTTTTTATTTTTCCGCTGCAGCAGATGGGGCAGAGAAATTTGCTGGTTACAGTCTGGTGGTCTGCTGCTGGCAGATGTGCTGCTAGGACCTGGGGCACCCTGTGCTATACCATCATCCCTGTCAGTGGAGGCTGCTGAGAAGTAATGACTCGGTATAGCAGGGGCAGACTGAAGTGGGTAAGGAGGAGATAGGACAGAGGTGTGCACCTTTTGTGTGGCTTTTATGTGCTCTTAACAACGAGCTGAGTGGTTGGACGTTAAATGCCTTGTTAAGCATGTGGTACCCAAATGGCTGGTGTTTTTGCCATGTTTGATGTGCTTGAGACACAGTTTGCAGATAGCAACAGTGCAATCTGCTGCAGATGTACTGAAAAAAGGCCCAGCAAGCTGAGCTTTGGGGAGTGGGCCAGGAGAGAAAAGCTGCAGAATGTGATGGAATAGGGTGGCTGCTCTCTACTCTCTTTCTTGATGTCGGCCTCCTTGGGCTTGTGCCGCCTCACCTTCAGTTTCCTCCTCTGCTCTATCTTGCACCCAAGTCGCATCAGTGACTTCATCATCTCCATCTCCTCCATCATCATTACCACTGGAGACAACTTGGAAATACGCTGCGGCTGAGGAAACATGAATGCAATTTGTCTACCAGTGTTCTCCCCTCCCTCTAGGCTCATGTTTTTGTCATCCTCTACCTCAGAACCAACATCTGAATCCAGTAATGGATGGGCATCGTCAAGGAGCAAGTGGCTAATGCTGTGGTTAAATAACTCAGCTGACTCCTCCAACATGGCTGATGTTGGGGCTATGGCAGGAATAGATGTGGACAAGGAGGCAGGTTTATTCACTCTGGCAACTGCAGGGGACTGCACACTTGTCTCTGCTTGTGTGACAGAGGATGATGAGGATGAGGAAGGTTTAGTAAGCCAGTCCACCACCTCCTCTGCTTGCTGTGGCTGGATAGCATGGGCAAATTCATTAAACAGAGGAAATGATGCCCTGCCTGAGGACTGACCACCACGTTCACCTTTGCCTGTGGACACATTTGTTGCTGGCCCCCTTACAGTGCCAAGGGAATATCTGCCTCTTCTTCCTTTTTCTATTCAAGACACATTAATAATTTAGTTTATTCAGGATGAAATGGAGCTTAGTTATGTAGCATGAGGCTGTATATTCTGAAATACTTACATTTTTGGTAAACTCATTCAATGAATCCAAGCTCTGCAAGCTGAGATAACATCTACTGCATTGATGCATTCACACAATGTCACAGTAACCATGAGATAAAACAAAGTCCATGAATATTCCTTTATCCCATTGTTTTGCAAATCTATGTACACTACAAACTGTATGATTGAATTGGTTCTGATATCACTGTTTTAGTAACCTGACAGCTTATTATTCTAAATGGGAAACCTTAATTTGTTTGCAAATATTAAAGATTCAAACTACCAACAAGAATAAGACCTTACATTTAAAGAACACCTGTCATTTCAGATCCATCATGGCAGCACCTGTTAGCGGGCATCCAATCACCTGCTGCCACCACGTCCCTTGTTGTGTCACTGCCGCATCACCAGCCATCCCATTAAAGTGAATGGGACTGGTCGGTGAGTCAACAGCGGGTCAGCAGAGATGAAAGTTGCTCTTTAAAAATGATTTAAATCAAGCATTTTTGCTAGTGATTTAAATTGACTTGAATTAAATCAAATCCACCCTGAAAATGTCATTAGCGTGAGGAAGGGTAGAAGGTAGAATCGGGCACGGCAAAACATAGGCACGTTAAAGGGCCAAGATAGGCATCTAATTGGTAAAAGTTGATTAAGAATAGAACCAAATTCTGGTGAGCAACAAGGCTATTGTTTAGTAAAACTGGACTCAGACTGAAAAAGTGCTGCACTTTGAATATATATATACACAGTGCCTTGCGAAAGTATTCGGCCCCCTTTGAACTTTGCGACCTTTTGCCACATTTCAGGCTTCAAACATAAAAAGATATAAAACTGTAATTTTTTGTGAAGTGTAGCACTGCCCCCCTGGGGGTCACATGATAAGTCAATCCCCCCTGGTTTACCCGACTCTGAGGGTCCTCTGCCACCCCTGACACACTGGGTTCGCTCATGGTAAAATTTCCTCTTTCAATGAGGTACAGTAAAAAGTCACACAGGTTGAGAAAATCAATGGTATTTACTCAAATATTTTGGATTAAGAGGAACAAAATCACTAATGTGATGCAGATAATTCACAAAAACAACGTACTGTAATTCTTATACTTATAGTTCAACACCAGAAAACGAATATAGGTTTGTTTGCTGTGCATGAGAGTGGAATACAGGAGAGCAGGGGAATGACTCTTGTTCATCAGACCACTCTCTACTACCCATTCCCCTGGCAGCTGCCAAAGGGAATGAAACAAACTCAAATATATCAGTTGGATAATCTATACACAGGCCTAAACCAGAGAACTGTAAATAATAAAAATGTATAACAATAGGCAACAGATACCAATAATCCAACCTGCTCTAATATAGAGTTTTTAGGTGGATGTGACTTATAATCGACTTAGTTAATAATTATGGCCTATAGCAGGAGAGAAAACAGACCAAAGCTATGATAACTCAAAGTTCTTTGATGAAAAGTTCCAATGATCTTCAGCTGGCTCTGTAATTTAAATGGTAAATCTCAACTGCAGCTGCAATACCATAAACAGGTCTATTAGACGTGCACAGTATGAATAAAAAGCGCTATTGCTGTAGCCACACAGAAGAAGCTTCACAGTGATCACTGACTTTTATTGTGGAACTATGAGTAACAGCAGTCCAGTAAAGGGGTAGAAATGCTTATGTTCAAACTTTACTCCTGTGTGCAGGAATCTAGGCTCTGACTAGGGTGAAACTGCTTAAGCAGGTGATTTGTACACAGTGCTGCAGTAATGGGCTTCCGCTCGCTCACCCCAAAGGACCAATAGATAAAGAAGAAGAGGAGTCCACTGCTGTGGATGAAGATAATGACAAGGATGGAAATTATGGTGATGTCCTCTCCAGCTCTCTGGCTCCTAAAACCGGCTTCCACCGCCTCTCTCCATGGTTCTCCCGGATCCAACTGCCTGCAGAAATCAGGAACAAGCTCTGCTGGCACATAGCAGATCTTCCTGGTTGCTTACTGTAGCGTTGCAAATGATTGCACTGCGAGACTGGTGTGAGTAGGCCATGATCCCGCCACCATTCACACAGTGTCCTGCTTGATCAATCGCTGCCATCCAGAGAGTGCGAGCTAGGCCCAGCCCTCTGCTTAAATAATCTCTCCCATGAGACACCACTTCTCCCAAGAGCCCTTTCTTGCTGCACAGCTGGATGGGAAATTTAGTTCTCCTGCAACACAGCTAGATGGTAAATCCTCAACAGCAAACTACAACCCCACAGTGCACTTCTCTGGCTGTTTGTTTGAAGTCACAGAATAGTTCACAGGCACTAGGGGGAAACAGCTGCATTATATCTGAAAGCAGGAGCGTCCCTATTGCCAGGAGTATGAAACCTGGCTCCTGGCTACACAAGAAATAAAAAAAAATAAAAAAAGTATACACAAACACTATACAGTATATTCCCATTATTGTATATGTGAAGATTTGTCTAATGATACAATTCAGGGATCGCAAATTTGTGCATTCCTGATTAACGCAGTTCCCTGCAGATCAGACAGACATCAATACAAATATTCAGGAGAATCCAAAATGTGTGACTTGGTTATCACCACCACCACCACCATTGGGTAGACCATATCAGTATTACAGACATAAATAAATCAGAATTATATTTCATATCCCCGCTGAAGCCATTTGGGGATAAAGAGATCTCATGCTTGTGAAGTTAATATGCGGCTCATTAAACTCCACGCTCTCCTCCTATAATCACTCTTCAGCTTCCCATAATGACACAGCCAATTGCCTCTGCCCCGCTGTTGTAATACTTTTGCTTTTCAGTAGTAAAAAAAAAAATGAAAACAGCAATTCTTCACCTTATCTTTACAACCATCTCCAGATTCCTCAGGCCATCAGCTGGTAAAATTGTTACAACGTGCCAAAACGATCAAACAGAAGAATTCTGTTTTCTTTACAGGAAGTCGGGTGATGCAGAGTGAGCTCAGAGAATGGCATTCACTGAGAGTTTCTTTTTTAAAGGAGAAGGAATGGAATGTCGTACATCACTTACATATATACACACAGTGTATATATCATATCAAACTCGCTCATCCATGTCTTTATGCACCTTGCTTTGTGCACTGGTCCAAATCATTTGGTGGAGCGGGATTATGGTGTGGGGTTGTTTTTCAGGGGTTGGGCTTGGCCCCTTAGTTCCAGTGAAGGGAACTCTTAAGGCTTCAGCATACCAAGACATTTTGGACAATTTCATGGTCCCAACTTTGAGGGAACAGTTTGGGGATGGCCTCTTCTTGTTACTATATGACTGCTCACCAGTGCACAAAACAAGGTCAATAAAGACATGGATGAGTGGGTTTGGGGTGGAGGAACTTGACTAGCCTGCACAGAGTCCTGACCTCAACCCAATAGAACAACTTTGGGATGAATTAGAGCAGAGACTGTGAGGCAGGCCTTCTCGTCCACATCAGTGCCTGACCTCACAAATGCACTTCAGGAAGAATGGTCAAACATTCCCATAGACACACTCCTGAACCTTGCGCACAGGTCTTCCCAGAAGAGTTGAAGCTGTTATAGCTGCAAAGGGTGGGCCAACTCAATATTGAACCCTACGGACTAAGACTGGTATGTCATTAAAGTTCATGTGCGTGTAAAGGCAGGCATTATTGTATAATTATATATTAGTGGGGGGTTAGCTCAATGGGGATCACATTCCCTGGGGAAAAAGGCAGTCCAACCGGCAGGTTTTCTTAAAATCTGACTTGTAGCCAGGTTTATTTATAAGGTTGCAGCTAAATCAAATAAACAAAACAGAAAATAAATCCTTGACATCCAGGCACTAACTAAACATTTCCGGGTTCCTAACTCAGAGGTGAAGGGCTTCTTCCAGTCACCCACAAAACAAAGATCATGCAAACCTTTTGTTTCAGTCATAAAGTAAACTTCAGTTCATCAGCTCTGTCAGGCTTGATGGCTCCTGAGTCCCAGGCCAGAGCAAATCTTTGCTCTACTCCTGCTTATTTATACCACCTGTTGGTGGACACAAGTGTACCGTAAAATCTGGTCCAGAACCAACCCTGCCAAGGTGGCTGGTAAACCCGGACCGGTTTAAATCTTAGATTCCTGTAAATGAACGCATGCGAGGTGAAACATAACGTCTATCAATCACCTCACCTTTAATAATGACACACACACACACACACACATAAAAAAAAATAAACAGATGTTCATCCAGCAAACCGGTGTGTAAATTCATTCTGTACAGATAGGGCAAAGATTGAATGTTCTACATTCTCCACAGAGCGAACGTATGAATGTAGAAAACACTGCATTATTCTATTCCATCTATTGGCCCTAATGCAGCATTTTCCCCATTTACAAACTCGGTATACAGAGAATATAGAATGAGAACATATGATGTTGCCTCACACAGAAGGATTTGCCAGCCGGCAATCCTCTTCCTCTCCTCTCTCTTCCCCTGCACAGGTGAGGCTGCATTGATGAGCACAGGTGAGGCTGCATTGATGGACACAGGTGAGGCTGCATTGATGGACACAGGTGAGGCTGCATTGATGGACACAGGTGAGGCTGCATTGATGGACACAGGTGAGGCTGCATTGATGGACACAGGTAAGGCTGCATTGGTGGGCAAAGGTGAGGCTGCATTGATGGGCACAGGCGAAGCGGCATTGAAGGGCACAGGTGAGGCAGCATTGATGGGCACAGGTGAGGCTGCATTGATGGGCACAGATGAGGCTGCATTGATGGGCACAGGTGAGGCTGCACTGATAACGTTGTTGTTAATATTTATTTTTTTAACTTAATTCTGCATAAAACACGCAAGTGTAATTTCATGAGATAATTTATGAGCGCATGTTTAGGGGTGGAATTAGGGGCAGGGTAGGGGTTGGGTTGGGGCAACTGGTGGAGAGTATCTCCTAATCCCTGTGTTAGAGCATAGATCTATGTATAGAAAAACACAATAGGCTGATTGCACTGAAGCTGATCAACAGATCAGTACAAGAAGTCTGCCCATGGATGGATACATATTTGGACGGTTCCTGTTGAACCAGCCAAATTTCGATCGGTCTATGGCTGGCCTTATATTAATTGTTATGGCTGTCCAGACTATTTTGTTATCTTTTGTGTCCATCAGGAATTACTGAATATGCTTGGAGTGTACTCTACAACTGTACAATTTTGTGATTACAGAATTGTACAGTTGTAGAGTACACTCCATGCATATTCAGTAATCCCGTACATAAAACAATGATGGAGCACAAAGGTGAGGAATCCTACCGATTACAGATTTCCCTGATAATGTCAGATTAATGAAGTATCATTGCTGGTTATGTAAGGATTCTGCAACCCGAAAAAAGAACTTGAATATATTCTATTAGGCATAAATCATCCTAAAGTTACATATAATATGTGTATAATATAATAGTGTAATAAAAAGATATATAAAATTCTCATAGTCTGTATAAGTATAACAGAAGACTAGATGACTAAAAGGAGCCTTTAACAAATTGTATAACTTTAACATCATTTTTTACAGCAGAATAAGATCTTAACGCTTACAAACATCACATCTTAGTGTTCTGGTGCTTTGTGCTATACGTTGTTATGAGGTAACATGCGCTGAACTAGAACAGCCCCAAATTTATTGTCAAAGCTTAGGCTCCATTCACACTTGTGTGACTTGTCATGCAACTTTGGACCCCAAAGTCGCATGACAAGTCATTTCCCATGTTCTCTTATGATAACCATTCACATATGTACGACTTAAAGTTGCAGCAACTTCAAAGTAGTTCATGCACTACTTTGATCAGACTTTCATGCAACTTGAGGGCCATAGACTTCAATGTTAACCCTCAAAAGTTGCATGAAAGTCGTACATGAATGTTATACAATGCAACAGTTGTCCATTATCACTGCTCAAAGCCAAAGTCGTAGCCAAGTTGCATTCCAAAGTCGGCACAACTTTGGAGTGTACAAGTGTGAATGGGGTCTTAATTGAACAAGCTGAAGTTAGAAGCTGATTGGCTACTGTACACAGCTGTACCAGATTCCGAGTGCTCCAGTTTTAGTAAACCTCCTATGATATATCGGAGGTAGTCTGAGGTGAACAGATGCAAGCCCAATGGATAAAATATGGGTCCAGAAAGCTCCTGCAGCAAAAAACTGAACAGACTTGGATGTCACAGAAGTCACTTTTCATTTCATTCTGCTCCAAATTCAGCAGACTGCCCACCTAAACACACAAATGCAGCCATACAACGCATTTAGGGTTGCCACCTGTTCGGGATTCACCCGGACAGTCTAAGTTTTGAATCATGTGTCTGGGTTTCAGTCCACCTGAAACCCAGACACATTATTCAGACAGGAATGTGGCTTGGAACAGGGCCTGACAGGAGGGTGAGGGGGTACTATGTGTGCCACATTACTATTCTCTTTGGAGTACCCAAAGGTGTCCCAGGTCTGTTACAATCCTATAGTGTATATTAAGAAAAAAAATTGCTGTGCGTCGCTAAAGTGTTCAGGATTGGCTTGAATAAAAAGTGGCAACCCTAGACGCAGTACACATGCAAAAAGTATCGGCAAGCTGCATTTGGCAGGCAGTTTTGCCAAATGTGAACCAGTCAAGTGAATGGGCCCACACAGCAGCCACCCTGCAACCGTATGCATTGCATGCAGTTGAAGCTTGGTGGGTTAACATTTTGAGATATAGAACAGGTGGTGAGGAGGCAACATAACACCTCTTCCCCACCTGTCAAATACCCTCCATAAAAGCAATCCACCGTGGAACGGATGGCAATAATTGCCACAAATATGAATAACCCATTACAGCTATGTGGTTTGCTGCATTATAACATGCAACATTTACTGCAGCCAGCATATCTACATTTTTAAATTGCCTTATCCAATGGCTGTACAGCAAAAATCATTCAGTCTATCAGCTGTTTTTTTTGTTTGCTCTGTAACACATTATCTGCACTCTAAAACATAAGTAGAAAGCAGTTTTGTTTTTCTTGTGCAATCAGTGCTATCTCGTTATCTATCGATAAAATGTGAAAGCGGCATGTTAACCTGCCTAAAGCCTCGTACACACGGGACGACGATCGTATACAACAGGTCGTACTAACGACCTTTGTATGCAAAATCTATTGTTCGTATGCGCGATTAGAACAGCCAACATACGACGGTCGTACAAGGGGAGTTGTATGAGCAGACTTGAAAACTTGGTCGTACCAACAAGCGGCCATACGACCGTTGTATCGTGTGTACAGAGCAGTTGGTACAACAAAGTTGTATTGTGCAAAACACGCATGCTCCAAAGTCAGGAACGGCCGGATGCTAATTACATGCAGCTGAACGTTCTTTCTGTGCTCGTACGATCGTGTAGTGCAGTCAGTATGCAAGTTACATTATCCAACATACGATTTGAGACGAACGTAAGTACCCGTGTGTACGAGGCTTAACAATACACACAAAAAAATACACATTGATGCACAGAAAATAGGACTTGGGAGGCATTTGTAAAGGTTACATTCAGACATCTTTTATTCAGAATTCACCCAATTTTTAAAAATATATTCTGATTGAAAAATGCATTATTTTTCAGTGAAAACATTTACAAAAATAAAAAATAATTAAAAACAAAAATGTAAGTATGTTAGTAATGTACAAAAGTGCATGCAATGCTCGCAACACCATTTTTTTAACACACATGACTGCGAATGCATAAATGCAAAAAAAAAAAAAAAATCTTTAAAAAGAAATAAACCAAATATTTTTTTATTTTTAAGTAACAAATTAAAATGCTAATTGAACGGAGAAAATGTATAATGGTTACTCACCGCTTCTGCTGTAGCATGTGCACAAGATCCAGTTCCAATCCCTCGGCTGCATGACTTTGAATCTGGCTTTTAATTCCATTCCAGACATTGCTGGGGATCCCTGAAGTCTTATTACACTGAAATATTCCCATTGCTATTCCTGTTACACTTCTATTGACTTACTCAAGCTTTAATGAAGGACTTTAATTAGCATAATTAAGTTTAGCACAGGAGCATCTAACAAATATCAAAACAAACTTTTTCTAAAGAGTCCTGGGCTGGCCGGGTTGTAAGTCTGTTTGTTAAAACTTATTACAATGCTTTAAAAAGACTAAGAAATAAAAAAAGCTTTAACTAAGACTTGTAAATTTGTAGCAAAAGAAAAACATTGGATCGGATTTGGACAATAAATAATTGTATGACTCCCTGTGGATATTAGGGATCTACTCTGTTTCCTCTGGGAGACAAGAGTGACACAGGACAAGATGTACAGGCAAATTAAAAAGAATTGTCCCATGCTGTAATTAAAAGTAGGCTGAACCCGGGGAGGTTACCTGTGTGTGCGGAGTACACACACCTCCTCACACAATTAAAGAGATAGACCTTCTGTTTACCAGCAAATACCGCTGTCCCTATCAAATAGGGGGGTTTAGGAGTGGTCTATTTGGTTACCAGAGAGTGTTGGGGGCTGGGATTCAATACAATATGGTGAAATAAGAAAAAAAACAAAAAAAAAAAAAGTACCCACAAATACAATACAAGAAACAAAAAAACATAAAAAACTACCCACAAGTACAGCACAATGGAAAAATACAAACAAAAAAAAAAATAATGCAAAAGAAAAAAAAAAAAAAAAAGGAAGAAGAAGAAGAAGGATATAGACAAATACAAAACAGTGAAAACAACAAATAAAATAAAACAAAATTAAAGAAAAGAAAAGCAAAAAAAAAATACAAAAAGAAAGTACTCCCAAATACAACACAGTTAAAAAATAACTAAAACAAAAAAAAGCAGAAAAACAAAAACAAATAGAAAGTAATAATTTAATAACTGATTGTTACAGTTTGAAATTAAAGAGACTCTATGTTGTATTTCTTTTTCTCCTGGGCAAACTAAACCATACTTACTTATTTGGTTGTTTTTTTTTTCTCACTTATATGACGTTATTTTTCACGTGGCTCTAATGAGCATCCTGCTATAAATGCCTTACTAAAGGACTATGGTGCATTACCTTAGTACATTATTCTTCCATGCTTCGAGACTAAGCATAGTAATATCTCCAAAATCAGATATTGTTTTGGTACCTGAACCTTTGGAGACGTTAGAAAGAACAAATATTGGTACTTGTACCATCAGATTGCTTGTTATAGTATAGTGTCTTCTTTGTAATTTTATTATATTTTATTTTTTGTTTGCTTATATTACTTTGTAATTTCTTGGAAAATAATAAAAATCACATACAAAAATGAAAAAAAAAAAGAAAATACTGACAAATACAGCTCAATGAAAAGAAAACAAAGAAAGTACAGCACATCGAAAGAACAAAAAGACCAAAACAGGCATTAAAAAAAAAAACAGTTCCCATTAATTACATTTATTGTCAGGAAAAGGCAACAGTTTGACTTACTAAAGGAGTAGAAAATTTTCACTTAATGCAAAGCTGTGTCATATCCTCCATGTGCAAGGAAAAGTCATGTTTTTTTTTTATTCTCAATTTCCCATGAACACGATTGGGTATTGAAAGAGAATGCAGCTTTATTTCACCTGCACCTGAGCATTCACTTTGCAAAGTAAACACACTCCTTCAGGGTTCATTTGCTTTGGCCATTTCAGTGAATGGTAACTTCAGGAGGCGGAAGTGACTTCCTCATCATGTGATTGATGGCTGTCATGGCGGTCACATGGGCAGGAGCTCATGATCACAAAAAGTGTTTGAAAGATTGATCAGCACATTAGGAATGCGCTATCAGCTCAGAGCCCCGTGGGTGCACATTTGCTGTGACTGGGCATTAAGGCCTTCCTACCATGCATACATATTTCACGCAGTCATTAACACAACGCACTGCGTGGCGCATACAGCACAGCAGTCTTGTTATCAGTTCAGCAAAGCACAAATAATGTCAAATTATACAATGAGGGAAAGGGGAACAGGAACAAGGGAAAGGGAAGGGGGGGAGGAGAGAGGGAAAAGGGAGATGGGACTATTGCGGTGCAAAGGTTAATTTTGATTTAAAGAAAGTAGAATTCTTATTAAAATAATTATTAACATTTATTGATACAAAAGATAAATATGATAATTTCAGAGAGACATTCTGAAATCATTACATAAAATCCAATGGTATACAGTCAATACACTGAATGCACACATGCAATTAAATAGTTGGTATTAGCCTATAAGCTCTTATAATACTTGAAGGGTCCGTTTAGTGTCCAACATGTTTCGCCTGTATGGCTTCCTCAGGGACTAGTTCGAACCAATAGTTGTATGTGTGCTTTACTGAATGAGAAAAAAGCAACAAAATAGTTTTACAAACAGTACAATAGATATATCCTGGACATAAAGCATAAAAAATTCAAAATGCATATGCGTCACCTGTCACCATACGAAGACTAAGCTCCGCAGTATATGCCCTGGACACCCGGTACCGTCGTCACACCAGAGGGGAGAACAATGTGCATCCACAGACTGCCCCCAGTTGCCTATGGAATCTTCATACTGCTATATAGAACTAGAGAAATAGTTCTCATGTCATACAAAAGCTAACGATACAATATGTGAATATAATGGGCAACTGTAAAGAAATATATAAGGAAGAAAGGGGCTATACCTTTTTAGGGGGAAAAAAGAAACACAAAGAAACACACCACGCCCAGAAACCCGCACAGATGCCTGTGAAATCCCCACTGAAATCAGGACTGACATGCAGGAATGAAATGGTGTGAGTTCAGCTGAACGTGCACCATTTCATTCCCGCACTCAGTGTGAACCTGGGCTGAATGTGAGTTAAGGACCTTAGATTGTAAGCTCCTTGAGGGCAGGGACTGATGTGAATGTACAATATACTGTACACTTTATTACCAAAAGTATTGGGAGGCCTGCCTTTACACACACATGAACTTAATGGCATCCCAGTCTTGGTCCGCAGGGTTCAATATTGAGTTGGCCCAACCTTTGCAGCTATAACAGCTTCAACTCTTCTGGGAAGTCTGCTGAAGTTTAGCAGTGTGTCTATGGGAATGTTTGACCATTCTTCCAGAAGAGCATTTGTGAGGTGGACGAGAAGGCCTGGCTCACAGTCTCTGCTCTAATCCATCCCAAAGGTGTTCTATTGGGTTGAGGTCAGGACTCTGTGCAGGCCAGTCAAGTTCCTCCACCCCAAACTCGCTCATCCATGTCTTTATGGACCTTGCTTTGTGCAGTGGTGCGCAGTCATGTTGGAACAGGAAGGGGCCATCCCCAAACTGTTCCCACAAAGTTGGGAGCATGAAATTGTCCAAAATGTCTTGGTATGGTGATACCTTAAGAGTTCCCTTCACTGGAACGAAGGGGCCAAGCCCAATCCCTGAAAAACAACCCAACACCATACTCCCCCCTCCACCAAATGTTTTGAACCAGTGCACAAAGCAAGGTCCATAGACATGGATGAGCGAGTTTGGGGTGGAGGAAATTGACTAGCCTGCACAGAGTCCTGACCTGAACCTGATAGAACACCTTTAGGATGGATTAGAGCAGAGACTGCGAGCCAGGCCTTCACGTCCAACATCAGTGCTTGACAACACAAACCTTCTGTGTGCTGCTCCCCCATTAGCTCATACTCACCTGAGCTCCCTCCCTATCCAGCCATGTGTATGAGAGCCTCGGCTGTCCAGGGACTCCCTCTCCTCATTGGCTGAGACAGCAGAGGGAGCGATTGGCTCCCACTGCTGTTAATAACAGCCAGTGAACCATTAAGGAGAGAGTGAGGGCGGGCTGAGCCACGTTTGTATGTGTCTTATGGCACACACCAGTGCCCCCAGTGAAAGTGGCTTGCTATTAGGGGCACTGGTCAAGGGGGAGGAGCTAGGAGGAGGGGGGATACCGCCTAGAAGAAGAGGATCAGGTCTGCTCTGTGCAAAACCACTGCACAGAGCAGGTAAGTATAACATGTTTGTTTTGTTTTTAAAGCTGAACCTTTAATACTGCTTTAATTATAACACACAAAAAAACTGACCCTTTTTTAGGTGTAACACCTCTCAAGACATGGCATGTGTCTTGCCGGGTGGTCCAGTTTCAGTGCCATGCTTATCCCTGTAATAATGAGTTGGGGTGGGGCTCATACATTAACATGCAGTAAAATGTGTGTCAGCAGGTGCTTGTGGGGTATCGTTGAATGTACAGGGTGGGCCATTTATATGGATACACCTTAATACAATGGGAATGGTTGGTGATATTAACTTCCTGTTTGTGGCACATTAGTATATATGAGGGGGGAAACTTTTCAAGATGGGTGGTGACCATGGCGGCCATTTTGAAGTCGGCCATTTTGAATCCAACTTTTGTTTTTTCAATAGGAAGAGGGTCATGTGACACATCAAACTTATTGGGAATTTCACAAGAAAAACAATGGTGCTTGGTTTTAACGTAACTTTATTCTTTCATGAGTTATTTACAAGTTTCTGACCACTTATAAAATGTGTTCAATGTGCTGCCCATTGTGTTGGATTGTCAATGCAACCCTCTTCTCCCACTCTTCACACACTGATAGCAACACCGCAGGAGAAATGCTAGTACAGGCTTCCAGTATCCGTAGTTTCAGGTGCTGCACATCTCGTATGGGAAATAGACGTATGAGTGCTGCCAGAATTGCTGCAGAGGTTGAAGGGTAGGGGGGTCAGCCTGTCAGTGCTCAGACCATACACCACACACTGCATCAAATTGGTCTGCATGGCTGTTGTCTCAGAAGGAAGCCTCTTTTACAGATGATGCACAAGAAAGCATGCAAACAGTTTACTGAAGACAAGCAGACTAAGGACATGGATTACTGGAACCATGTCCTGTGGTCTGATGAGACCAAGATAAACTTACTTGGTTCAGATGGTGTCAAGCGTGTATGGCGGCAACCAGATGAGGAGTACAAAGACAAGTGTGTCTTGCCTACAGTCAAGCATGGTGGTGGGAGTGTCATGGGCTGGGGCTGCATGAGTATTGCCGGCACTAGGGAGCTACAGTTCATTGAGGGAACCATGAATGCCAACATGTACTGTGACATACTGAAGCAGAGCATGATCCTCTCCCTTCAGAGACTGGACTGCAGGGCAGTATTCTAACATGATAACGACCCCAAACACACCTCCAAGATGACCACTGCCTTGCTAAAGAAGCTCAGGGTAAAGGTGATGGACTGGCCAAGCACATCTCCAGACCTAAACCCTATTGAGCATCTGTGGGGCATCCTAAAATGGAAGGTGGAGAAGCGCAAGGTCTCTAAAATCCACCAGCTCTGTGATATCGTCATGGAGAAGTGGAAGAGGACTCCAGTTGCAGCCTGTGAAGCTCTGGTGAAATCCATGCCCAAGAGGGTTAAGGCAGTGCTATAAAATAATGGTGGCCACACAAAATATTGACACTTTGGGCCCAATTTGGACATTTTCAATTAGGGGTGTACTCACATTTGTTGCCAGTGGTTTAGACATTAATGGCTGTGTGTGGAGTTATTTTGAGGGGACAGCAAATTTACACTGTTATACAACCTGTGCACTCACTACTTTACATTGTAGCAAAGTGTCATTTCTACTGTGTTGTCACATGAAAAGAAATAATAAAATGTTAGGGGTGGACTCATTTTTGTGAGATACTGTAAATTCAGGGGAGGGCTCAGAGCTGCTCTCTCTTCCACATGGGATTTCAGAGGAAGGACTGCTGTATCATATAGTCCTACTGGAGCACGAGGTCACCTTCTTGGTCACCTTTCTGGCATTCTCCCTAGACTAGGAACCTATTATTACTGGACTCTTGTTGAATAGACTTTGCTTCTCTGGAAGGGAACCTGGGTAGCCTACATTAGTAAGGGATTAATTAAAGTACAGTGCATAGACTCATGTGTTTCGTGTATAGTATGCTGTTAAACTGTGCTGCTGAATGCTCAGTAACGTTTCATTGACTTTTTTATGCCTGGTCTGAAGTCATTCAAAGGGGTACATGGCATACCTTGAAGGAAAGGGCCTGTAAAGCACACTTAGGGTAGAAAAGGAAGGCCACCACAAACAGTTAACTTGGCAGCAGAGTCGGAGTAGGAGAATAGTTGCCATGGGTAACCATGAACTGGTGGGAATGAATAGCAGCCTATACAGCAGGGAGGGAAACCAGGCTCGGGTGACAGGTCCTCCAGTAGTGAGGAGGGTCAGTATACTGCTTCCCTCCCTAGCAATTGTTGCCCCAAGACCAAACCTGCAGTACGGAGACCACATGTATCCAGCCATATGGTATGGAGAGTGAAGGAGTTAATTAATGTGCACGCATGAGATCTGCTGAGTTATGCTGGACTGGTGACGAGGGCATAGGTTCGGAGGTGTCCCTCCTAAATCCTACATTCATGGAGCAAAGATGTCTAGTGACATGGGACAGAGCTTTTCACAGCTGCACACGTTATACGGCTCAGCTCTAAGCTGGGGTTCTGCCTTAATGTTGATTTACACATGACCATTGCCCCACCTGCACCCGGGCATTGATAAGTGCATACATAAGAGGAGAGGTAACCCCCCTTCCCCCATGTTCCCATGTTCAGGACGAGGAGGCCTCTCCTACAATGCAGAGATGTGAACGGGCCCTAAATAATTGGCTGGAACATATGTTCCCTATGATTTAAACTGTATCTAAACTCAAAAACAAAATATAATATATTGAATCTTACCACTCCTTAGATCGTTTTATTTTTCGTGATTCTTTTTCCTTTATTTTCACAGGATGAACCAGTCAGTAATACATTCCCTGTCAGGGGCATACTTACACGGGATGTAGGAGTCCCAATTGCGGCCCAGCCCCATGCTGCAGGGGGCCCGTGCCGCCCCCCTGTACACCTTAATAGGGTGACACTCACCCTAGCCAAATGCAAAACTAGTGAAAAACCGTCAGAAACGATGAGTAGGAAAAAAAAAATGTCAGTGACCTCCACCTGTAAAACCATTCCTGTTTTGGAGGTTGTCTCATTGTTGCCCATCTAGTTCACCTGTTAATTTCATTAACACCAAAGCAGTTGAAACTGATGACAACCCCCATTGCTACTTAACTGACCAGATCAATATCCCAGGAGTTTAATTGACATGTTTCTTTACTCTGATTACAAAGTGTTCCTTTAATTTTTTGGCCAGTGTATATACAGTAGCTTCCTGAACAAATCACAGCACCCTGCCTCAGTAGGAGCCCTCAGCCCTGACGCAAGTAGTTGGCTGTCTCTTGGGAGGAGTTATGCATATATATAAAAATGCCTTGATGGATGGATGTGCACCTGGAGGAGTGGACATTCCTAGGCAGGCTTCATTTGCATGCAAATTCACCTATAAAAAGTCTAATGAGAGCGTCGAACCAAAGAGCTAGCACTCCAAAATCATATATATTAGTGTTAGCTCTCAAAGAAACAGAAGAGCCAACACGTTTGGGTACACTGACACTCCCCCCCTATTAGGGCTACTCTAGAAAGAAGAAAACAAAAATGGAAATATTTGGAACAATGATGAATGATAGTGGAATATATTATAAGTAAATGTGTTCCTAAAGGAATTCATATAACCAGAACTGGTATAACCAGGTGTGGAGGAAATGCAAAATATACTATGCAAAAAATGATCAAGCATAGATACAATTTATCATCCATGGTAAATATTAGTTCATATATTTTTATATACACACATATGAAAGGTTTATTAATAATGATTGTTAATGAAGATAAATCATGACCTATACAGTAATGTCATAATAATGAACACTTAAAATCTGCCATCGTAATACCAAGATGATATTATTGGGTATCCAACACAGAAATATATCCAAATAAGAGATTAAAAAAGGCATGGTCACAGTATAAAAGTTGAATAAAAGCTTATAAATAAATATAGGAATTCTATATATTAACCCAGTGTTTGTCAACTCCAGTCCACAAGACGCCCCAATAGGTCATGTTTTCAGGATTTCCCTCAGATGAAACGGCTGTGGTAATTAGTGAAATTGATTAAATCATCTGTGCAAAATAATGGAAAGCCTGAAAACATGACCTGTTGGGGCGCCTTGAGGATTGGAGTTGAGAAACACTGTATTAACCACATGTCTGTTCTGTGTGTCTTATGTGTATCTCTTGACAACCTCACTGCACACTCTCAGAACAGAAACAGAGCTGCCAAAGACAGCTCCCAGTCCTCACTAATAACTGGTAGCTCCTGATCATGTGGCCACTGTGACAACCAATCACAGTGATCACATGATTGCCGATCCTTTCTGAGCCCCAGGCGTTCAGAACCTTTTATAAGGGACGCTGGGGTGAGCTGTAAGGGGTTGATGATACAAGGTGGAGCTTCTCTGAAAAATGAAGCTATGTTGCAATATGTAAGGAACTTATTTGTGCTGGCTGCAAAAGTTACTGATATTTCCCCTTTAAATGCTAATAAACTGTCTCCATTGTAAGCTACTGGCCTTTTTTGAACAAGGAAAAAGAAAAAGCATGCAACGGGCAGCGCTCCTTATTGGAAAGTGGCATGTTGTTGCAGTGGATTGGTACATCGCCCGCACTGTGTTATTACATAAGGGGTTATAAAAATAACAGAGTAACATCGGCCTCTGTCATTACTAATTAGCTTATTGCTTAAAAATGTCTTGGCTGATGTTCCCTGTCTGGATCCCTTCCAAAAAACGTTGTGTAAGCATGTGTATGGCATGATACACGTATGGCACACGTCTGCCTCGGAGATCCAGTTTACATTGCTGAGTGATAGGGGGATGGGATCAGGTACAGGAGAAGAGAAACCTCCACCCAAAAATAAATGTTAACCATTTCAGCCAATTGAGGTTATATCGATTACATTTACCCTATGTTCACACCTATGTGCTTTTTGGTGCATTTTGCATTTTTCAGAACCACACTCCAGTCCATTTATCATGCTTTCCTATCGTACACGTTCATATCTATGCTTTTTTTTTAGCACTGATCACTGTAATAATGTCACTGGTCCCCAAAAAGTGTCACTTGGGGTCAGATTTGTCTGCCATTTGCCGCCACCATTGCCAGTAAAAACATTAAAAAAAAAATAGAAGTCCAAAAATCTATCCCCTATTTTGTAGATGCTATAGCTTTTACACAAACCAATCAATATACGCCTATTAGGATTTTTTTTTTTTAACAAAAATATGTAGAAGAATTGATATTGGTCTAAACTGATGAATACATTTGTTTTTTATATATTTTTTGGATATTTATTAAAGCAGAAAGTAAAAAATATTTTTTTTCAAAATTGTCGCTCTTTTTTTTGTTTATAGCACAAAAAATAAAAAACACAGAGGTGATCAAATAGCACTAAAAGAAAGCTCTATTTGTGGGAAAAAAAGGACATCAATTTTGTTTGGGTACAACGTCGCACGACCGCGCAATTGCCAGGTAAAGTGACGCTGTGCCATATCACAAAAAATCGCCTGGTCATTAAGGGGGTAAAACCTTTCAGGCCTGAAGTGGTTAAATAACATTCAATTACAATGTGACTTGTGTTGCAATTGTATACGCTATATTATAATTTTTTTTCCATGAAAGTGGACTTACCCTTTAAGGCTTTCAATCCTAGGGATGCACAGATAGCAAAGAAATCTGACAGGGGTAATAACCCTCCCTTACTCTATCCAAAAAAAAAAAAAAAAAGTTTTGCCTATAATTCTACTTTAAATCTACACACACTGGAATCAATAAGTCAGAGCTGTGACTTTATCCCCTCCCTCTGAATGGCTCTGTCCAAGGTTTTAGAGAGACATCACACCTTAACAACTTAGCGACCACCCACCTGCATTGTACTGCGGATGAGCGGATGCTGTAGGCAAAGCAATGTATCCATACATTGCTGCCAACTTCCGGGTTTAGGGCGTGCACACACGCGCCCCCAGCCGACTTCCGCTGTGATTGTACACAGCGGGAGCCTGTCAGCAAGTCCCGGCCATTGGACATGCTGATCGCCTGTTTACATTAACAGCCCAGAGCTCTGTGTTGATATTCAGCACAGAGTTCTGTACACAGGGAACAATCTCTGTGTGCAGGGATGAGAAACTTAGCCATGAACTAGTAAAGGCAACACACTGTACCCATAGTTAGGCACATATTTAACCCCTTGTTCACCCTAGATGTTAACCCCTTCCCAGCCAGTGTCATCAGTACAGTGACCGTGTATAGTATTATCACTGGTCACTGTATTACCGTTTTAGTGTCACTAGTGATGTCAGTGGCAGTCAGTCAGTTCCCTCCCCAGCGTCAGTTAGTGCCAGATTTCCAATTACCTTATCGCAGTCCCGTTATAAGCTGCCATCAGTAGTTTTAAAAAAATAAGAAAATAAAAATTTCAGTAAATATATACCATAGTTTGTAGGCGCTATAAGGTTCCTGCAAACCAATCAATATCAGTGGCAGCCACACATAAGGGACGCAGGGGTGCCGCCCCCCTAATCCATGTGCCCGGCCCCTAATCTCCATACAGGGCTCAGGATGCATGGATTTCAATGTTTTTTTTTTTTTTTTGAAGCACATGATTAAAGCCAGAGGCTCTAATTGGCTTCAAAAAGGGTGGGCTTGGGGCGTAGAGCACTGTGCCCCGAACCCACCCACTTGTGTGACATTAGCCAATTAATATTCGCTAATGTCTTCCTGCTTCAGCCAATCAGGAAGCGGGCTCTCAAACCCGATTGCCTGGGAGTCCTAAAACCCGATTAGCCGGGAGTCCTAAGACCCGCTTGGCCAGGAGTCTTAAGACCCGATTGAACAGGAGGAGAAGCGACCGCCGGGACTCAGGAGGAGATGCAGGGGGGAAGCCGCCAAAGCGGCGACCTGGATGGGGTAAGTGTGGCCTTGCAAGCAGGCAGGCAAGCAAGCGGATGATCGATCGAGCAACGGGGGGGGTGGGGAAAGTGATGGGGCCGGGTCTGTTTGCCACCCCCCCAAAAAAATGAGCACCAGCCTCCACTGATCAATATATATACTTACTGGGATTTTATTAAAATAAAAAACATGTAGCAGAATACATTTTGGCCACTATTTATGAAGAAATTAGATTTTTTATTTTTGTAAAGCAGAGGAATACTAATCCATTCTTTCCACAGACTAGCTAGTCAACTGGTTCAAGGAAATGATTCCTCTTTGATGGTCATGCCTGCCCCGCCGTTGCCTAAGTCATTATTTTTTACAATGAGAAAATCAAGCAAAGGAGGGGGCACTGGCCTAGTGCATTTTCCAACATAAATTTATTGTAAAAAAATAGTTAAAATGTCTACTCACAAACATGAATATACAATTCGCTCTCACAGTATGTTCAGGACAACCCCAGTCCTAGAGGGCAGCAAGTTACCTACAGTAATTTTTTTTTACAAAATACAGGATTAGGTGTCCTGCATTGTACATTAAAATGGTAAATACTTGCTCCCCCCTGTAGCGTACCCATAGTATAGGTGTGTTTTGTAGTGAGTTTTTGCTAGGAGAGGCAAAATTTAGTCAGGCCTGACTGTATGTGCAGGCCTGAATGTTTTGATCTGGGCTTGGGGAGTGGGTCAGGTAGGACTGGTGCAGCCCAACAGATGATGTCACTAAGCCCTCCTACCTTCTTCTGGGAAGCACTGCAACTTTCCAGAGTGAAGGTGGGACAAGAGGTGTCATCATTTGGAGTGTCATGGGAAGCCCTGACCAATTGCCAATCTGGATTGGCAGGGGGCAGGCCTTCTCATATACTCTGGGCTGGACCAATCAGGGAGAAGTCGGGTGGAAGTCTGAGATATTGCAGGAGGCGCTGTGGAGGCTTCTTCCCGGAAGGTTGCCCTCATCTAGAGGGGGTGACCTTGACGCCTGGAGGTTCGGGTGCAGCCAGGAGTGGAGGTGATTCCTGGAGTCGCACAAGGGAACAGGAGAACAGCAGAGGTGCTACAGAGAGAGAAACTTTAAAGTGATTCAACGATGTCGATGAGTGACAGACCCTGGGGGCTGAAAGAGAAAGTGCTGGAGCAGGCTAGGAGAGGAATAGTGGACAGTCTGTGGAAGCCTTGGGAGCCAGTCAGGGAAAGGAGTGTCACTGAGGAAAAGCAGGTCAGTGGGACCTGGAAGAGGAATGGGCTGGGAGTTGTAGTCCATCAAAGGCCTGGCTAGCACTCAAGTTCTACATATTCAAGGGTCCGTGATCCCTGGCCTATAATAGGTGGTCCTGAGGTCCTGCTGACACAGTGTAGGCCTCACCTTGTGAGAGAAAAGAGTAGAGAAGCTTGATAAATTTCCTTCCGAGTTGGAAACCAAGTGAAGTGCTGGAGAGAAGTGAAGGAATTATAGTCTGCAAGTTCAATACTGGAGAGAGAACTGTAGGAGAAATGGTTATCAAGTGATGTGCTGGAGAGTTGCAAGGAGTAACAGTCAAAGAAGGATAGTCTGCAGAGTCAGTGTGCATATACAGGACTGTATAAGGAGTTCATGTACCATAATTCTTGGGGCATCCCACAGTCACCCCTTTTCCCTATCCAAGTTATTTCCCCTAAATAAAACAACAAAAACAAGTGCCGACCTGGTCAGTGTCTATGGATGTGTGATATATGGTGGGATTGAGGGCAGCTATAAGGTGAACCACAACTACTAGCTACTCCCAAGGGAGCACATGGCTACACCCCCATGCACTGTTGTTCCTTCTGCTGGCACGTATGGCCTGTAGTGACATAGAAGCTGTTTGGATGAACCACATTGTGCAGTGGAGGGGGGGGGCAAGTATCTAATACACCTGGAATTGGTTACCTTTAGTGACTGGGAACCTAGCTTGCAGCAGGATTTAACACATCGCCTGTCAGGTAGGCAAGTATACAGAATTTTGTTTTACAGGTTGCCTTAGACTTTGTAGTGACAGGGTCACTTTAATAACTGGTTACCTACAAATGGATTAGTACAAAGCAACTAGGGTACCTATGGATTGTGGTCTTTACCAAGTTTATATTTGTGTTTAGAAGAAAGAATGGTTAAAGGGGTAGCTATATGTTTCTCAAAGCGTTTCTCCTTCACACTTACACAAGAAATTAGAGCTCCCAATGGTAGATTCATCTTAGTTAAGGGAAGGGTGGGGGAACAGCTCTGCTCTTTTGTAAGTTATTATGCCCCTAACGCCAGGCAAGCTGCTTTCATAACCAAGTTACTACGTGCTTTATCTCCCCATTTGGAAGGACAGGTGATATTCGGAGAGGACACAAATCTTGCTTTTTTTTTTTAACAATAGTTTTTATTGAAAGTTTTTCTTTTTTGTTACACACAGGTCTGAGCATGTAGGCCCTTTACAAAATAATCTAGAGTGCGTGACTGGGGACAAAGAGAAGGCAAACTTATTAAATACTTTCTTCAGCTCTGTGTATACAAAGGAGCATGGGGGAGCTCATGTCCACGTTGGGGTTGGTAGTGACACGGCCCCAAATGATCCACAATGGCTCAAAAGTGAAATGGTCCAGAAGTATTTAGACAGTATAAAGGTAGATAAAGCACCCGGACCAGATGGCATCCATCCATGGACCTTAAAGGAATTGAGCTCTGTCATTTCAAAGCCATTGTATCTCATTTTTAGAGACTCCTTAATGACTGGAATAGTACCACTGGATTGGCGTAGGGCCAATGTGGTGCCCCACGAAATAGATGGAAATATGACAGATTTATGAAGACCTGGTAAAGTGAAAACTCGGTAACACCTAGTAAACCCCGGCACAG
>BLSH010431974.1:173648-187087 GCA_018402905.1 Glandirana rugosa
TTTTTGGTTGAACTGGATGGACTTGTGTCTTTTTTCAACCTGACTAACTATGTAACTATGTAACTATGTAAACATCCATACAGTCAAAAAGAAAAAAGATAGGGCAAACAAAAAGGAAGCAGAACAACATACAGAAAAGACCGAAAATTAGTGGTGCTGAGCGCATCTAACAACAGTGCACATATTTTTGCACATTCTACATTGTGTCCCGCATGTGCCATCTCATCTATTGGGCTGAAAGCCTTATGTTCAGACCATAATATAAACTTTGTGTTTAATGCAAAAGTTATCTAACACTTGCTCTCTTGCTTGGCTGAGTCCATGCAGTGGACCACAGTACTGGACTTCCATCTGCCCCGACAAATCTTGCTTTAGACTTGTCCTTGGATAAATCCAATCCTTCTCGTGCATGTCTTAAACAAATGCCTGAGGCAGGTATTCGGGTGGCAAAAATGCTACACGCTTCAAGTTTGGTAGATGCATGGCGTGAGTCTAATCTGGTGGCAACAGATTATACCTTCTTTTCTGCCCCTCATGCCACATACTCATTGATCATATATTTGTCTCATGCATCCTGGTACCAAGTATCAACAAAGTTACTATCACAGAAACAACATGGTCGGACCATTCTATGGTCTCAGTATCATTGTTAGCATTATCAGGTCCCCCTCGTTCTAATCAGTGGAGGCTCAATGAATCTCTCCTATCAGACCCGTGTTGGTGTGAGTATATACAGATCAGTCTAAATCAATATTTTAGCGAAAATAGGACAGGAGATACATCTCCAGTGACTATTTGGGGAGCCCACAAGGCGGTGGTACGAGGGAAATTGATCGAATTATCATCTAAGCTACACAAGTCACGGAAAGAACATAACCAAATGCTGGATACTAAGCTGCAATCCCTGGTTAAGCATCATAAGCGCTTTCCCGACCCGTCTTTACTCAAACCAATTGAGGAGCTCAGGGTTGAACTAAATTTAGCGGTAACAACGAAGGAGTTTTTGTTGGGCCGCCGCAAACTTTTATATGCACAGGGACAACAAAGGTTTCTTATTGGCTCATAAATTAAGTCCACGCATAAGAAATAGTGCGATTCCCAGGGTGCACTGCTCGGGTGGCACTCATTCTCAGAACCCCCGTAAAGTCCTAGAGACATTTAGTAACTTTTATGCATCACTCTATAAGGTCCAGGGGGTAGAGGACCCACAGGTATGTGCACAATATTTGCGAGATATCCCGTTACCTAAAATATCAACACAACATAGGTCACGCATGGAGGCCCCCTTTAGGGAGCGGGAAGTAGCGGAGGCTATTAAGCCTACACAGACGGTTTCGGCTCCGGGGACAGATGGATTCCCGGCTGCTTATTACCCTAAGTTTCAAGAACTTTTAATTCCACATCCGGTTAGATATTTTAATGCCCTCTGGGGTGGAGACCCTCTGGATCCCCTCTCTTGATTGGCCTACATAACGGTGGTTCCAAAGCTGGGTAAGGACTCAGCCCAGCCCCGGCCCATATTACTTATAGATAATAATTTTAACCAGGTAGGTTTCATCCCCAGTCGCCAGGGGCCTGACCAGATCCGTAGAGCAGTAGGTGTGATCTCATTGCTGCAGTCTGGCTGGTCGGGGCGTTCTCCCCAAAAAGGGATCCTATTGTCCATAGACAGGCAAAAAGCCTTTGACACGGTATCCTGGAAGTATATGTTTAAGGTCCTTGAGACCTGGGGCTTTGGTCCATCTTTTTACGAATCCTGTGCTTGCTTTACTCACAACCACAAGCCATGGTAAAATGAATGGGATTTCACTCAACACCTTTCGTGATTGAAAGGGGCATGCGACAGGAATGCCCGCTCTTTGCAATGGCAATCGAGACAGCATCTATAGCCATCTGAGAGGATGAAAGTGTACAGGGAGTGAAATGTGGTTTCTCTTTGCATAAGTGCGCATTATTTGCGGACAACATGCTGTTGTATGTCACATCACCCATCACCTCCCTCCCGAATATTCTTAGAATCCTAAAGGACTTTGGTTAGATATCTGGACTCTGGGTTAGCGAGACAAAGTCATTAACCATGAACATTAATATCCCAGACACTACAATTGCCCGTGTTCGGGAAGCATTCCCATTTTGTTGGGTGGACACAGCACTACCGTATTTAGGCCTTCATTTGGCTCCTTCATATTCGTCCCTTTATACAGTAAATTACCCCGTGTGCTTTCGACGTCTGGAGCAGATGCTTTTTAACTGGGCCCTTTATGATCTCTCGTGGATGGGAAAGATTCATGCGGTCAAAATTACCATGCTGCCTAAACTTCTCTATTTATTTAGGTCCTTGCCGGTACAGATCCCCAAGGCAGACTTATTGCGCTTTCAATCTAATGTCCTACAGTTTATATGGGGCACAAAAGGGCACGGTCAACTCTGTTTGCTCCCAGGCCGAGAGGAGGTTTGGGGGTTCCTGACCTCTTAGCATACTACAAAGAAGCCCAACTGGTACAATTATCAGTTGTGTACACCCGCCAAGAGAGACCGGGATGGGTGCAAATGGAATGTCAGGCAGTGCCAGCCTTTACGCTGGATTATTTATTATGGTGACCACTTAAAGATAGGCCCTTAATTAAAGCCCCCACTCTCTCACATTCCTTTGCCCTATGTGATCGTCTACGATCACATCCATCGCTAATTTCAGCATTTACCCCTTTAGCACATTTATTTCATAATCCCGCTTTCCCTCCTGGTATGGACATAGGTGTGTTTAAGTGGTGGACAAACAAAGGTCTTTATCGAATAGGTAATTTCTTCACACATAGAGGGCCCTTTACCCTCTCCCATTGTAGCTCTGTCTTGAAGATGCCCATTTCCGAGAGATTTCGTTTCTTTAAAATTACACCCTTTCTCCGCTCGATTTACACAGTCGACAAGCCCCCTACATTAACTGATTATGAGAAATGGTGCACATGGGGTGGGGGCTCCAGAGGGGGCATCTCTGTGGTATATGGGTCACTGCTTTCCCCCTCCCGGAAACAGCCATACATGGTGGCCTGGGAGAGAGACCTCAACTCTGAGGTTGACCTTGGTCAGATAGACTCCAAATAGTCTATAAGGGAATTCTCATTAGTGGAAGCTGGACTAAAAGTGCTGACCCGCTGGTATTTGGTCCTGACACATTTAGCGAAAATGTATCCTACACACCAGAATGTTTCCGGGGTTGCAAGTTACAAGGTTAGTGTTACACACATGGTGGGAGTGTCCTAAGATTAGAATTTTTTGGAATAAGGTGTTTTCGGTGCTCTGTAAAGTGACAGGGCTCACTGTGGAACAACGACCAAGCTTAGCGATACTTAACGATCTACCCACAGAATGGCCGAGGCCCCTGAAACGTCTCCTTTACTTTATCTTAACCACTTCACCCCCGAAAGGATTTCCCATTGTAGGACCACAGCACTTTTTGCGATTCTGCAAATTTTTTCCCACAAATAGAGCTTTCTTTTGGTGGTATTTGGTCACCTCTGCGTCATTTCTGATCACCGCTATAAACAAAAAAAGAGCGTCAATTTTGCCAAAAAATATTTCCTACTTCTTGCTAAAATACAAATCCAAAAAAAATTTATAAAGAAACAAATTTATTCATCGGTTTTGGCCGATTTATATTCTTCCTCATATTTTTGTTTAAAAAAAAACAGAATCGGCGTTTAGGGATTGGTTTGCGCAAAATTTGCTGCATTTACAAACCATGAGAATTCATTTCTGGTGTTTTTTTTAGTAATGGCGGCGATCTGTGATTCTTATCGGGACATTGATATTGGGGCGGGCATGTCGGGCATTTTTGACACTTTTTTGGGACCAATGACAGTTATACAGCAATCAGAAATTTAAATATCCACTGATTACTGTATAAATGCCATTGGCAGTGAAGGGGTTAACCTGGGGGGGGGGGGGGCGATCTAGGGGTTAACTGTGTTACCTAGGCATGTTCTAACTGTGAATGGGCTGTCAGGGGCATAAGAGATCTAACTGATCCCAGTGACAGGCATCAGTAGATCTCTTAGATGCCGCCTGTCAGAACGGGGAACTGCCGTTTTTACATCGGCGGCTCCCCATTCTTTCCCTCTGGCAGCTCATCGCAGCTTGCCGGCGGACATCGGGTCCGCCCGAGCCGCGGGCACACTCCTCCAGAGTGCTGCGGGCACGAGAGCGTGCCGCCGCCGGCACGTTCTCGCCCCCTAGCTGCGCGTCCGTGAATCGACGCCTATTTACAGCGATTTGCGAGACAGCGCCACACTGCCGCAGTGAATATACTGAGCGCGGTTGGGAAGTGGCTAATAGCAGCTAAAACCACTATCGCTGGAGCATGGAACACACCTTCAGTATCTTTTAAGAGGTTTAAACACAACATATCATGGATCATGATACATGAAAAAATTGCAAGCATTATTAATGACTGACATACTCAGTTTGAACAAACATGGGACCCCTGGGCAAGATTTGCCCACATATCTCTAACAATGAACTAGAATATAACGCATACATATTGCGTTATGGTCTACAAACTGACATTCATGACCTAGTTCCCCTTTTGTTCTTACTATTCTTACTATTCTTTCTTTCCTTTTCTTTCTTTCTTTCTCCATACAGTACTTCCCTTCATTTATTCTCACTCTTTCTCCCTACTATTCATTGCTTATCTCAGCCCACTTCTACTATTCTCCCTGATGAGACATCACTGTTTGAAGCAATACCGCGGTAATTGTAATAACATATTAGTCACTTAAAGTAGTTTTCAACTAGTGACATGAGACTGTTGGAGATGTTGTGCCTTCAGGAATATATAACAACCGTTGTAAAAATTTTGCATTATATAACGTTTCTCCAGTTTCCCAGTTAAGATATAATACTGCTACTACCTGGGTGCCTTTGTTCTATCTCACATTATTTGAATGTAAGACATCTTGAATGCTATATGGTTACGTATGGGGGTGGCGGGTGTTTGCCCCCCCGTCACAGAATGTTCCCAATAAGGGTGGTGGGTGTTTGCCCCCTCCCGTCACAGAATGTTCCCAATAAGGGTGGCTGGGGTATGAGGGGATATCATTCCTCTGTTCCCATCTATGTTCTGAAATGTAGTAATATAGCTATTACTTGTACTATATATTTATCCCAAGACAGATGATGTATATTGTTAAAATAATGTATATGTTATGCTACAATAAAAAATATTGAAACAGAAGAAAAAAGGGTTGGTGAGGGACAGCATACAAGAGTAGTGGGGTACAGTTGTAAGATATCTCCACTTTACAAGCCTACTTAGGCATTCTTTTTTAATAGACAGCAATATGTCAACGGAGGTTCAGTACAGTTTAATGCAAGGTTATGCAATTAAAGTGCAAAAATATACAGTTGTGCTCATAAGTTTACATAATCTGGCAGAATTTATGATTTCTTGGCCAATTTTCAGAGAATATGAATGATAACACAAAAACTTTTCTTTCACTCATGGTTAGTGTTTGGCTGAAGTGATTTATTATCAATCAACTGTGTTTACTCTTTTAAAATCATAATGGCAAAATAAACTACCCAAATGACCCTGATCAAAAGTTTATATACCCCAGTTCTTAATACCGTGTATTGCCCCCTTTAACATCAATGACAGCTTGAAGTCTTTTTTGGTATTTGGGGATGAGGCTCTTTATTTTCCCAGATGGTAAACCCACCCTTTCCTCTTGGCAAAAAGCCTCCAGTTTCTGGAAATTCTTGGGCTGTCTTGCATGAACTGCACATTTGAGATCTCCCCAGAGTGGCTCAATGATATTGAGGTCAGGTGACTGAGATGGGCACTCCAGAACCTTCACTTTATTCTGCTGTAGCCAATGACAGGTCGACTTGGCCTTGTGTTTTGGATCATTGTCATGTTGGAATGTCCAAGTACGTCCCATGTGCAGATTCCTGACTGATGAATGCAAATGTTCCTCCAATATTTTTTGATAACATCCAGCATTCATTTTGCAATCAATTTTAATCAAACTTCCTGTGCCTTTGCAGCTCACACATCCACAAACCATCAGTGATTCACCTCCGTGTTTCACAGGCCTCGTTGACTCCTCTCCAAATGTAATGTTTATGGTTGTGGCCAAAAAGCTAAATTTTGGTCTCATCACTCCAAATGACTTTGTGCCAGAAGGTTTGAGGCTTGTCTCTGTGCTGTTTGGTGTATTGTAATTGGGATACTTTGTGGCATTTGCGTAGTAATGGCTTTCTTCTGACGACTTGACCATGCAGCCCATCTTTCTTCAAGTGCCTCCTTATTGTGCATCTTGAAACAGCCACACCATATGTCCTGTATTTCACCTGAAGTTATTTGTGGGTTTTTCTTTGCATCCCGACAATTTTCCTGGCAGTTGTGGCTGAAATCTTAGTTGGTCTACCTGACCGTGGTTTGGTTTCAACAGAACCCCTCATTTTCCACTTCTTGATTAGAGTTTTAACACTGCTGATTGGCATTCTCAGTTCCTTGGATATCTTTTTATAACCCTTTCCTGTTTTATACAGTTCAACTACCTTTTCCCGCAGATCCTTTGATAATTCGTTTGCTTTCCCTATGACTCAGAATCCAGAAATGTCAGTGCAAGACTGGATGAAAGATGCAAGGGTCTGTCAGGAGTCCAGAAACTCATTGACCTTTTATACACACACACTAATTACAAGCAAACAGGTCACAGGCGAGGATGGTTACCTTTAATAGCCATTCAAACCCCTTTGTGTCAACTTGTGTGCATGTTATCAGGCCAAAATCACCAGGGTATGTAAACTTTTGATCAGGGTCATTTGGGTACTTTCTAATGTCATTACGATTTAAAAAGAGTAAACAGAGTTGAATGATAATAAATGGCTTCAGCCAAACATTAACAATGAGTGAAAGAAATGTTTTTGTGTTATCATTCATATTCTCTGAAAAATGGCCAAGAAATCATTAATTCTGCCAGGGTATGTAAACTTATGAGCACAACTGTATGCATGAATTATACAGGGTACGGGCGTGGTGAAAAAATTGAATTGATCATGGTAAGAGATATGTGTGTCTTGGCAGATTCCAGACTTAAAGAGAAACTTAACTGTATCTGAGCACCAAGCACTGTAAATGCATTTCATTCATTGTTAATATGCAAAGCAAATACCCCCATCCATCCATGTCTCCATGCTTTACTTTGTTGAGAAATCACTTTGAAAACCCCCCTCTAGCTTTTTTAGCTGCAGCCATCTTGAGTAAGGGCAGATGATTCATGTATCATTTACTTCCTGAAGTCCATCTGCCCTTAGCTCAGGCAAAGCTGAGAAAGCCCCTCCTTCCTTCCTCCTATGAAGACTCCTGGGATGTATGACCTCATTTTGGCCTAGGCCGGAAACCAGGAAGCAACTGAAGAAATGTAAAAGAAAGTTTAAAACATATAAATATATTTAACCACAATTTGAAAACTGAACATTTTTTTCTCTGGCTTTACTGGCACAAAAGGAAATGTTCATTACAACATATAGACACTTTTTATTACATAATTGTTTGTTAAAAACATAGAAAGGACTATTATAGGTCGGAAAACCACAAGGTATATACAGTATCTCACAAAAGTGAGTACACCCCTCACATTTTTGCAAATATTTTATTATATCTTTTCATGTGACAACACTGAAGAAATTATACTTTGCTACAATGTAAAGTAGTGAGTGCACAGGTTGTATAACAGTGTAAATTTGCTGTCCCCTCAAAATAATTCAACACACAGCCATTAATGTCTAAACCTCTGGCAACAAAAGTGAGTACACCCCTAAGTGAAAATGTCCAAATTGGGTCCAAAGTGTCAATATTTTGTGTGGCCACCATTATTTTCCAGCACTGCCTTAACCCTCTTGGCCATGGAGTTCACCAGAGCTTCACAGGTTGACATCACGGAGCTGGTGGATGTTAGAGACCTTGCGCTCCTCCACCTTCTGTTTGAGGATGCCCCACAGGTGCTCAATAGGGCTTAGGTCTGGAGACATGCTTGAGTAGTCCATCACCTTTACCCTCAGCTTCTTTAGCAAGGCAGTGGTCATCTTGGAGGTGTGTTTGGGGTCGTTATCATATTGGAATACTGCCATGTGGCCCAGTCTCTGAAGGGAGGGGATCATGTTCTGCTTCAGTATGCCACAGTACATGTTGGCATTCATGGTTCTCTCAATGAACTGTATCTCCCCAGTGGCAGCAGCACTCATGCAGCCGCAGACCATGACACTCCCACCACCATGCTTGACTGTAGGCAGGACACACTTGTTGTTGTACTCCTCACCTGGTTGCTGCCAGACAGGCTTGACACCATCAAAACCAAATAAGTTTATCTTGGTCTCATCAGACCACAGGACATGGTTACAGTAATCCATGCCCTTAGTCTGCTTTTCTTCAGTAAACTGTTTGCTGGCTTGTGCATCATCTTTAGAAGAGGCTTCCTTCTGGGACAACAACCATGCAACAACCATGCAGACCAATTTGATGCAGTGTGACCCCCCCCCCCCCACCTTCAACCTCTACAGCAATGCTAGCAGCACTCATATGTCTACTTCCCAAAGACAACCTCTGGATATGACACTGAGCATGTGCACTCAACTTCTTTGGTCGACCATGGAGAGGCCTGATCTGAGTGGAACATGTCCTGTTAAACCTCTGTATGGTCTTGGCCACCGTGCTGCAGCTCAGTTTCAGGGTCTTGGCAATCTTCTTATAGCCTAGGCCATCTTTATGCAGAGCAACAATTCTTTTTTTCAGATCCTCAGAGAGTTCTTTGCCATGAGGTGCCATGTTGAACTTCCAGTGACCAGTATGAGAGAGTGAGAGTGATAACATCAAATTTAACACACCTGCTCCCCATTCACACCTGAGACTAGGGTTATCCTGATACTACTTTTTTAAGACCAAGTACAAGTACCAATACTTTTTTTTAATGTTATGTGACAGTGGCACTAATATGCAGCACTGATGACGCGTGGACTGTGTCAGTAGTTTTTTATTTTTATTTTATTATTTTTTACAATTTTATTTTTGTATTATTTTTTACAATTTATTTACTTATTCATTTATTTTACAATGCTTTCTTTTTTTTTTTTTTGGGGGGGGGGTGGATGATGTCAGTGTGTTTTTTTTATTTTATTTTTTATTATTTTTACAATTTAACCTTTTTATTAGAATTCTTTTATTTATTGTTTTATCATCTCTGTTGGGGGTCTTTGGTGAGATATTAGGGGTCTTAACAGACCCCTGACATCTCCTTTTTGAGACAGGGAAAGGGACTGAGGACAGAGATTCCCCAGTCCCTTTCTCAGCAGCCTCAGCTGCACTGAAGATGAATGGAGAGAAGACAGCGGCTCCTCCCTATTCATAAACTGAAGCATCGTAAACACAATTTATGATGCTCAGTGACATTTATGAATGGACAGTCAGTGATCAGTGACTCAGTCCATTCAGAAAAGGAAGGAGCCTGTAAATGACAGGTTTACCGGCTCTTTCCTCCGCTCTCCATCCTGACCGATCGAGGACAGGGGGGACTGGAGGAGCATGAAGAGGGACCGATCAGAGGGGGACCAGATGAGCAGCACGGAGGGGGAGACCGGAGCAATGAGGGGGATCGGAGCAATGAGGGGGATCGTCGGACACAGAGGGAGACCGGAGCAATGAGGGGGATCGTTGGACACAGAGGGAGAACGGAGCAATGAGGGGGATCGTCAGACACAGAAGGAGACTGGAGCAATGAGGGGGATCGGAGCAATGATGGGGATCGTCGGACACAGAGGGAGACCGGAGCAATGAGGGGGATCGTTGGACACAGAGGGAGAATGGAGCAATGAGGGGGATCATCAGACACAGAAGGAGACTGGAGCAATGAGGGGGATCGGAGCAAGGGGGATCGTCAGACACAGAGGGAGACCGGAGCAATGAGGGGGATCGGAGGACACAGAGGGGGACTGGAGCAATGAGGGGAATCGGAGGACATAGAGGGGGACCTGAGCAATGAGAGGGATCAGAGGACATAGAGGGGGACCGGAGTAATGAGGGGGATCGGAGGACACAGAGGGGGACTGGAGGAGGATACAGGGACAGTCAAGGGGGGTGATCAGTGCAGCGGGATTTACAATCACTGACCTCCCTGTAAACATTTCATTGTAGCAGCTGAAAGCTGCGGGAGGAGAAGCGGCTGTCAGTTGCTTTAATGAAATGTATATAGGGAGGTCAGTGATTGCAAATCCCCCCCAGTGCCGCAATGATCATCCCCTGGTTGCCCAAGTATCGGTTCAAGCATCGGAGCATTTTGCCCGAGTACAAGTACGCAGGCAAATGCTCAGTTTCGGCACCGATACCGATACTAGTATCGGTATCGGGACAACCCTACCTGAGGGAAAATGGCTAATTGGGCCCAATTTGGACATTTTCACTTAGAGGTGTACTCATTTTTGCTGCCAGTGGTTTAGACATTAATGTGTGTTGAGTTATTTTGAGGGGACAACAAATTTACACTGTTATACAAGCTGTACACTCCATTGTAGCAAAGTGTAATTTCTTCAGTGTTGTCACATGAAAAGATATAATAAGATATTTACAAAAATGTGAGAGGTGTACTTACTTTTGTGAGATACTGTATGTTCATAGATATGGAAACCAACTGCAACTTATTCACTACAGTATCACATTCTTTTACTCCCCATAGCAATATACATGGCTAAATGTCTTATTTATGTAGCAAGATATTCTGTGGAAAGAAGTCCTCATGGGTCCACATGTTTCTCATGTTGCTTCTTCAGGACACACAGAGGAAAACAGCAGTGGTGACTCGAAGATGTGTATATGGCTCACATGCAGGCAACTTCCTGGGCAGACACTGGAACATCAAGGAGGACCAAAGCATGGGCTGGGACCAGGATCATATATTGCTGATAGTGTACAGAGGGCTGCCTCAGTAAAAATATGCTAGCTCCAATAATAACATCACGACAGGACCCCCATTTTATTTTCTTATATTCTATTTTTGGCATTTCGTTTTTTAGTGATTCCCATCTCTTTGAATACTCCACTTTTTTTTTACTGATTTTTGTATGTATAACCTTTTTAAAATACTTTGTTCACATTTACTTACTGGACTATGTATTGTGATAATCTCTTTAAATCAGGCAGGTATCTCCCGCACTGTCATCTCTGCTCTGCCTATATAAGATTAACAGTTGCGGCAGCCAACCAGGTCTGAGGAAAAAGTGGAAGCTTTGAAACGCGTCACCTGACTCGTCTGCTGATGTCACGTCTAGCCCGGCTCTGAGTGCGTCCCACTCTGGTTACGAAACCGACAGGCAGAGTTCTTGCCATCTGTCTACCACCTACTCTGCTGAGAGAATGGCAGACTTGTGGTCTAAATTCATATAGGTATGTCTTCCCATGCAGGGGGGTTCTCACCATTGATATGAATCAAACAAAACATTTAGCCTCCTGGTTCTCATGTGGCAGCTTTACGACTTCAAGTACCTCTTCAGGGTCCTTCCTGAACATTAGTACCTTTTACCTTTTTGGTCCTCCTGACCATGAAACACTTCCCAGTGTTTATGCACAGATGCTGCATCTCAGCTCTGCATCTTTCCTTACAGCTTCTTAGCTGCTCTGTCCCTCATGAACTCTCTCTACAGCTTCCTAGCTGTTCTGTCCCTCATAGCCAATCTCCCAGGCTTTGGCCTTGGTCTGTCCTGACCTGGACACCATGGTGCACACCAGCACCTCTCAAGGTTCCCTTCACACACTGACCCCCTTGGGAGGGTGGGGCCCTGAGCTCTAATTCTGGCTCATATGAATCCAGCAAACACATGTGCCATCATTGGCGTAGCATCAGGGATCACAGAGGTCGCAATCGCGACTCCGCCCCTGCTCCAGGGGGGCCCGTGTGGCCTCCCTCTCACTTTACATTTTATCTCACTGTGCCTGTGTGGGCGTCAGGGTCACTTGAAAGGCAGGTGCTTGATGGGAAGATGCAGACTCCCCCCTGCCCCTTCCCACAAGTGCCAGGGGGGATGGGGAGCTGAGTGGAGGAGGCGGGATGGAGCCGCTAAGTGGAGTAGGCGTGATGGGGCTTGCTGAGTGGAGAAGGCGGGATGGATCCACTGAGTGAAGGAGACGTGACGGGCCCCGTGAGTGTAGAAGGAAGCTGGTGAGTGGAGGAGGCATGAAAGGCCCGCTGAATGTAAGAGGTGGGATAGAGACGCTGAATTGTGGAGGCATGACGAACCCGCTGAGTGGAGGAGGCGGGCCAGAGATGCCCGGTGGTGGAGGTGTGATGGGCCCGCTGAGTGGAAGAGGTAAGCTGGAGCTGCTGAGTGGTGGAAGCGTGACAGGACCACTGAGTGGAGGAGGTGGGAAGGAGCTACTGAGTAGTGGAGGCGTGATGGGCCCGCTGAGTGGAAGAGGTGGGACAGAGCCGTTGAGTGGAGGAGGCGGGTCACGTGCTGAGGGGGGAGAAATGCGGTGAACTTTCCACCTCTCTCCACTTCTCACTACTGCCCCCAGCTCTATGTCATTTCTGTCTCTGACCCTCTGTGAGAGGATCCAGCCCCCTCCTCCCTTGTCTCCTCCCCTCACCTCTCCAACCAAGACAGTCACTGCTGGTCTCTGCTCACCTCCCTCTTCTGTTATTGCCCCCCCCACCTGTCCTCAGTCATGGCGGGGGCCCACAAGAGGGGGACATGCTATCCAGCTAAGGCCGTTCCAGGTTCCAGAGATGCTACAGCGGAGCAGCAAGTTTATCAAGTTGGGCAAGGTGAGAGTGGAGCATGGGGGGAGGAGGAGGGGATGTGAGAACATTCTACAGTCCAGGGCACAGGACTGGGGGACTTCAACACATTCAGGGGGGCTGAGATTTCTCCAGACTCCCCTTGTACTGGGGATATCCCATGTATTGGAGAATGACAAGAGCCAGCATAGGGGAGGGGGTGAGTCTGGACATGCTGGGACTTCTAGTGTGCAGGCAGCAGGGGGACCATCTGAGTGACTTGAAGGGACCCCAACACTGATGTAGCACTGGGGCTCACCTGTGCAGCCTCCCTGTCACCCCTGGACAGGAGGGGAGACAGGGCAGCATATAAAGGAACCGATCCACTCCATTTTCCTCCTGCTGCCACTCAATGCTAGCTTCTCCTCCTCTCGCTGGCATTCATTGACAGCAGGAGGAAAATGCAGTGGATCAGTTCCTCTATACGCCACCCCTCCTGTCTGGGTTACTCTTATTTCTGCTGCTTCATAAACCAAAGCGTAGTAAACTGTGCTTACTATGCTTCAGTTTATGAATGAACAAGAAGACAGTGCAGAGCTCTTCCTGTTCATTCATTATGTGCAGCTGAGGCTGCAGAGATGGAGGTTGAGGACCCCTGATATTTCACCAAAG
>BLSH010431974.1:193775-205364 GCA_018402905.1 Glandirana rugosa
CCTTCAGACGTATACAGGATATATATATATATATAAATATATATATATATACAGTCAGGTCCATAAATATTGAGACGTTGACACGATTCTAATCTTTTTGTCTTTTTGGCTCTATACACCACCACAATGGATTTGAAATGAAATGAACAAGATGTGCTTTAACTGCAGACTTCCAAATTTAATTTGAGGGTATTTACATCCAAATCAGGTAAACGGTGTAGGAATTACAACAGTTTGTATATGTGGACAATTAGTAATGGGACAATTGGCTGCTCAGCTGTTCCATGGCCTGGTGTGTGTTATTCCCTCATTATCCCATTTACAAGGAGCAGATAAAAGGTCCAGAGTTAATTTCAAGTGTGCTATTTGCATTTGGAATCTGTTACTGTCAACTCTCAATATGAGATCCAAAGAGCTGTCACTATCAGTGAAGCAAGCCATCATCAGGCTGAAAAAACAAAACAAACCCATCAGAGAGATAGCAAAAACAACTGTTATGGAAAAAGAAAGAACGCACCGGTGAGCTCAGCAACACCAAAAGACCCGGAAGACCACGGAAAACAACTGTGGTGGGTGACTGGAGAATTCTTTCCCTGGCGAAGAAAACACCCTTCACAAAAGTTGGCCAGATCAAGAACACTCTCCAGGAGGTAGGTGTATGTGTGTCAAAGTCAACAATCAAGAGAAGACTTCACAAGAATTATCTAGCTTTAAAACAATATCAAATCTACAAATCAACTTAGCGAAATCTAGAGCCCTAAATATCTCCCTTCCACACTCTACCCTAGAACAATGTAAACAAAATTATCCCTTCATATGGGAATCTAAAGCCATTACATATCTTGGAATCCAACTCCCGACACACTTGACTGACCTGTATACTACAAACTTCCTACCAATCCTACATTCGATCCAACATGACATCAAGACCTGGTCCACGGGATTGTTTTCATGGTTCGGTAGAGCTGCAGCCATCAACATGAATATCCTTCCTAGGGTACTCTACCTTATGCAAGCAGTACCTATCTCGCTCCCAAAAACCTTTTTTGCTTCAATGAGGAAAGCTTGCTCAGACTTTATATGGGCGAGTAAACGCCCAAGAATTAGCTTGGATAGGCTATCCCTTCCAAAATTAAAAGGAGGTATAGGACTCCCTGACTTTTCGAAATATCATTTGGCGTGCCAGCTCACCAGAGTGGTCGACTGGAACGTTCATGCATCCACAAAACCATGGGTAGAAATTGAACAGGCCTTTTCCTCAATCCCACTACATCTTGCACCATGGCTACAAAATCACCCCGCCTTGAAGGAGTACACGCACCATCCACTCCTCCAGGTCACTTTGCAATCCTTTAGAAGAAGTTGCCGCCTTCACGATATATCTTCAGTACCAAGCCCCCTCGCACCGATTTCACATAATTCAGATTTCCCGTCCGGTTTAGAAGCGCACCTATTACCTGAAATCAACCCTACGCATGCCCTACGAGCTGAATTCTTCTTCCGGAAACAGAAATTCCTGTCTTTTGAAAAACTACTAGAGTTACCGCCTAACAACCCCATTCGCTTCTGGACGTATGGACAACTGTCGCACAACCTCAAACTACGTACGAACTTCGCTAGACCACGCACGGGTTTCGAAGAAATTTGCTCACGCACTTCCCCTCAAAGACACTTAATCTCGGACATTTACGCCCTCCACCTCTTCTCAAACATAAAAACCAAACATAACCTTGCTGTTAAAACATGGGAAAGAGGGGGGCGTGTCCAAGATGGCAATGGGAGCAGACGTGTAGGCAGAGAACTCCCGGTCCCAGACTTCATCCTAGAGCAAATCCTGTGGTAATATCACCCATTCCACATTGAAAACACCTCCCTGCCTCTCCCCAGTAGGCAATGAGAAAGAGCAGCAGGAAAGGTAATAGCTACAAGCAGGGGAAAAGCAAGCCAGCCATCGGAAGTACCCAGCCACGACCTGGGCCTCCGCAACACCCACCTCTATTGAGGACCGTCTGGACGTACTAATGCAGGCGATTTCAAACTGCCAGGAGAAACTCACAAACAAAATTGACCTAGTCCAGATGGATGTCTGTCTCATCCGCCGGGATTTTGATCACTTCTGTGAGCGGGTCACAGAGGTGGAGAGGCGCGTGTCGGCGGTGGAAGATGAGCAGCAGGAACACCACTCAGACATTCAAGCCTTGAAGGGGAGGGTGAGACAGTTGGAGGTAAGGGCCGAGGATGCCGAAAACCAAAACCGCAGGAATAACCTGCGGGTTATCGGCCTCCCAGAGGAAGTGGAAGGCACTGACCCAGCGACATTTGTGGAGCGGCTACTCCCTACGCTTCTACCCAGAGCTCACTTCTCCCCACATTTCTCTGTGGAGCGGGCCCACCGTATCCCCTCTGCTCGCAATCCTCCGGGTGCGCAGGCCCATACATTTATTTTTAAACTCCTGCACTATAGGGACAGGGATACGGTGCTGCGGGAAGCCAGAACACAGGGCGAGTTGAAGTATGAAAATGCGAGAATACTAATCTTCCCAGACTATACGGTGGAGACCCAATGCCTACGAAAGTCCTTTGACCATATCCGTGCCAAACTGCGAGAAAAAGGCTTCAAGTATAGCATGCTATTTCCTGCGAAGCTGAGAGTGGAGGATGGCACCCGTGTCCTGTTCTTCAATACCCAAAGTGAGGCAGCATCATGGATTGAAATAGCTCAGGCCTGATCCTATACCTGCGTAAGTGGAATACAGTTAAGGCTCTTCTGGTGGAGTATGCAGGGGGGCAAGGGGGGAAAAGGATCATCTATTTTGGCCCTATCCTCGAGTTATGGTAACACTGACTGAACTGGCTGTGACATATGGCAGGTAAGCCCGGATCTGATGTTCAATGTTAGGCTCAATTACCCCAAGCCAAAATATGCGGCCAGCTAATGTTCTCATTTGTGGGGGGTGACTATGCTGAACTCATTCTTCAGGACAGGGTATTTAACTCCTGGCTGATGCTGAACTGCCTTTTGAGACTATGTGCCTTGACCCGCACTTGAGTTGGGGATCTCTTGTTTACCCCCCTTTTTTCCCCAGACTGGATGAACCCTTTCAGAAGGCCCTAGGACTCATAATACCCGTGAATGAGTGAGATCCTGTTTCCCTTTATCTGACTTGGACTGCGGGCTACAGGTCGTCACCCGCTAAAACTCCTGAGTGCCGATTACCCTAATCCTATGGACAACCAGATGAAGAAGAACATACGACTATGATGGCCTTTTCCCCCTTTCTTTTTTCTTTCCCCCTAATTCTGTTGTGGAGGGAGTTATAGTTTGTAACAAGGTTCAAGACTTATGCCCCCGTATAATTGGGTGATATATATAAGGCTTATCCTTCTGGGACAGCACACCTCGCTGATTGACTGTTGATGAGCGGGGTGTAGACACTTCACTGTCTTTGATCCCCTAATGGCAGACAAAGCATCTGCAAAGTTATGGGAAAGGAGCCCCTCTCAGGTTTTTTGTAGGGGGGGTTGTTGTGTTGGGATGGTTTGTTTTTTCGTTAAATATTGTCTATGCCTATATCTGCTGTGCATGGGAAAATGGGGTGGAATGTGTAACTGTTTGGAGTTTGTATTATGTGCCCCCCGGGTTCCGGGCCAAGATCCTGACTATTCCAAGGTGGGCAAGACGGGTCCCCTTGGCCCAATTACTCAGGCCTGTCAATGGCGTCCCTTGACATACTTTCCTGGAACACCAGGGGACTGAATTCCCCTATTAAGCGATCCCTGGTGTTTCAATTTATTAAGACCTATAGTCCGCATATCTGTGTACTCCAGGAGACACACCTGGTGGGTAGTAAGACCCTGAGTCTGAAGAAGGCTTGGGTGGGGTTCCACTACCATGCCACCTATTCAAATTTTGCTAGGGGGGTGAGTATCCTGATGAGTAAAACGCTTCCTTTCAAGTTACTGGATCTGGCTCTGGACCCGGAGGGCAGGTATGTCCTCATTCATGCACAAATACATTCACTTCCGTGGATTATTGTGGGGCTGTACGTGCCTCCTCCAGCCTCCCTCAGTCTCCTAAACCACATTATTAAAATGGTGGCAGCCTATCTCACAGATAGAGTCATCCTTTTGGGTGACTTTAATCTTGCCCCTAATGCTGGGCTGGATAGGATGAAACAGGAAGCGCACCCGCAAACGGGTTTGGCAGACTGGGCAGAGGCTTATGGCCTTGTGGACGTTTGGAGGTGGAAAAACCCCAGTGAGAGAGCTTATACATGCCATTCTGCCTCGTACAAATCGTTTTCTCGCATAGACTTGATATACATCAGCAGATCGCTCCTACCCAGGGTAAGGGACATTCGGATTCTCTCCAGAGGTATCTCCGACCATGCTCCGGTGCTCCTAAGTTTAGACATCGCATGTGGGGGACAGGCTCTGGAGACTATCCAGATTCTGGATTTCTGATGAAGTGGTGGCAGGCAGATTTGTGGAGGCCTCTGGGGAGTACTGGAGGATTAATCCTGGCTCAGGGTCAGTGATGATTGTCTGGGACTCCTACAAGGCCTTTGCTAGGGGAAAATATCAGCGCATCATCAGGGGGGTCAGAGGAGAGAGGAGGGCTGAGTTGTCTGAGATAGAAACAGAGGCGACTAGACAGGAGGGACTGTACGTTAGGACTGGTGACCCTCGGAACTATACCCAGTTCACCTGTCTCACCCAAAAAGCAATGACCTTACAACTATCCCTGACAGAAAAAAAACGTTTACACCAGACGCAGAGAATATTTGAGCAGGGAGAGCGTACTGGGAGGATGCTCGTCTGGATTTCTAGGGAGCATCAGGGGGGAGGCACCATCCCTTATATTCTAGACTCCCTGGGGAACAGACAAACTACCCCGGCTGCCATAAACGCATGCTTTGTTGACTACTATCAAGGATTGTACAAGTCCAGGACTGATTATGACCCAATTTAACTGTCTGACTACTTAGAGCAGATAGATCTCCCTCAGTTGACTGACACTTATCGTAACAAATTAGACTCCCCTATAACTGAGGAAGAGATCCTGAAAGCTCTGGCCATGTTACAGTCTGGGAAAACACCGGGCCCAGATGGTATACCGATGGAATTCTACAAGGCTCATGCGGAGACCTTAGCACCTAAGCTGAAGGAGTTACTCATTGGGTCATTTGAGGCGGGAGAGCTACCTGATACGATGGGGGAGGCGGTGATTGTGGTCATCCCCAAACCCGGGAAGGACCATGCCCAGTGCTCAGCCTACCGTCCTATTTCCCTCCTCAACGTCGATGCTAAGCTGCTGGCAAAAGTTCTAGCCATCAGACTCAACGCGGTCATTACAGAACTGATACACCCAGACCAATCTGGGTTTATGCCGGGGAGGGGAACAGACATAAATATTCGCAGACTGCACATCCATCTGGCGGTTGCTTCGGCGGGGGGTACGGGAGTGGTAGCTTCACTCAAAGCCGAGAAAGCTTTCGACTCGGTCGAGTGGGGCTACCTATGGGTGGTGCTTGGGAAATTCGGTTTCGGGCCCAGATTCATAACCTGGCTGAAATTGCTTTATGCTAACCCAAGGGCGCGGATTCACACTAACGACACGGTTTCCAAATATTTCCCCCTGGAAAGGGGAACCCGTCAGGGCTGCCCGCTTTCCCCGGGCTTGTTTGCCCTGGCCTTGGAGCCCCTAGCCACATTGATAAGAGCAGACCCCATGGTAAAGGGCATAAGGGTGGGACCGATAGAAGAGATATCGCTATATGCAGACGACACTCTACTATACATGGCAGATGCCTCTTCTACCCTGCATAGGGCCTTGGACCTCTTCGAACAGTATGGGAGGTACTCGGGAATACGCGTTAATTGGGACAAGTACTGTTCCCCCTTCACCCTGACACATCCCAAATTGACACTCAGACACCGCTAAAGTGGGTTACGGAGTTCCAATATCTGGGCATAAAGGTGGGAACTAACCTCAGCGAATACCCGGCACGTAATGTTTATCCACTGCTGATACAATTTTTAAAGAAATGCGATACATGGCGCACTCTTCCCCTCACACCTCTCGGACGGGTTAATTTAATTAAAATGGTATATCAGCCAAAATTTTTGTACTACTTCCGCAATACCCCGGTACGGATTTTAAAATCCTTCTTCCGGGGTAATAGTGTCGTTTGTCTGGGGGGGGCGCACCCCCAGGATTGCAAAGCGGATATTGTATCTCCCGTTGTCGGGAGGCGGCCTTGCGCTCCCCAACTTCCAGCTGTACTACTGGGCGGCGGTATTGGTTACAGTGCGTTGGTGGTTTTCTCAGCCTCGCCAAAACCCTGCGGTTAGACTGGAAGCAGCCATTCCAGGCTCTTACGTGACCCTTAGCAACCTAGTCTTTAGGGGAGTAAGGTCACATCCCTCCATCACTAGGCCAATGGAGACGACACTCACAGCCATGGCAGCATGTAGTGGCTTTTGCATCAGAAGGTATTTGGATGAAACCCATTAATAGTGATCATGCGGAGTTTAGACATTGATCACTATTTGGTAAAGCATATATGGCTGATATGCCTTTGATGGCCGATCGTTTTACTGAATTTTAATGGATGCCTACAATATTAGTATCCTATTGAGTTAACTGTGCTTATGGAAGTGGGAGCACCAGCGAAGCACTAACAGACTATCAATGCAGATGGGCGTATTGAAAGAATGTGTCTGGTAAGTGAGCATTCCAGAGGGAGTGGATCACCTGCGGTGCTGTGAGGAATCTGGTGGTTGGCTCACTATCATTCTGGTTGATCTTTCTACGCACGGATTTACTCGGATTTCCTACTTTTCATGAACTGTCCTTTTTGAAAGCGCTGTAGAGACACTGGTGCATTGGACGTTGTGGACTCTTTTGATGACTTTGAAGTGTTTCTTCTTTTTTATAATAAAGTTACTCTGTTAAAAAAAAAAAAACATGGGAAAGAGAGCTTAAGATAGACCTCACCCCCGAAAATTGGGAGAACATCTTCTCCTATATCCACAAAGAATCTATTAATGTGTCAGCCCAAGAAAATGGATTTAAAATATTCTCAAGATGGTATAAAACACTCTTCTTACTCCACACAATAAACCAATTCATTCCTGCCATATGCTGGCGTTGCTCCGATGAGGTGGGATCCTTCCTCCACATTTGATGGACGTGTCCCAAAATAACAGCATATTGGACAGAGATACAATGCTTGAACACCCAGATTACAACATACCAGATAGGCCTCACCCCAGAACAAATGCTTCTTCACCACACTTCCACTCCGTATACACGATACAAACGATCCCTCTCACTGCACCTTTTAAATGTGGCGAAAATGGCGCTTCCTACTCACTGGAAATCCCCGGACCCCATTCAGGAGTGGTTTAGAAGAATTAATAAAATAGAAGAATTAGAAGACCTTATCGACCAAGCACACGAGACATCACATATATTTTGCACGACTTGGGCGTGCTGGCACCACTTTAAAACCTCAGAGGAATATAAATTGTTGACAAAAGCAAACTGAATATTTGCCTAACCCATCTTGCAATACAGAGAAGTAAGAAGAGAATAATAATAGTAATGCACAGTTAAAGCTGACACTCCCACATCTGGGGAAAACAAAACCTAGTCTTACTGTTCTTCAGGTCCTAAACGGTAGTCTTGATCGGGAGTCAACTCGTGGATGTTCTAGGTATGCACTTGTTTCCTTTGCACCTTCATCCTTTAGATTTGGAATTCAGGTTATAACAGGGTGACCTTTACTCGCTTTACTATCCTAGGCGGTGAAGGTAGTGAGGACATACAAACAACTTAAAGCGGAGGTCCGGGCTAAAAAAAAAAAATTAAAAGTCAGCAGCTACACATACAGTAGCTGCTGACTTTTAATATTAGGACACTTACCTGTCCTGGACTCCAGCGATGTCGGCACCCGCCGCCGATCTTCGGATCGGGGGACGGGTGCAGCCGCTTCCATCGCGGGTAAGGGAACCCGGACGTGTAAGCAGTACAGCTTCACGCCGGGCACCTTACCGCGCATGCGCGAGCTCTGCCACGCTCTGCTACTGGCCAGGCGGCCAGTAGCAGAGCGAGCAGGGAGGAGGGAGCCGGCTTCTGACGTCATCTGCCGCGTCCGCCGGCCAGAACTCCCGGAAGTGTGGAAAAGGACACCTGTCTAAAGACAGGTGTCCTCTTCCCCCTCCCCCCCGAAAGGTGCCAAATGTGACACCTGAGGGGGGGAGGAATCCAACCAGCGGGAGTTCCACTTTAGGGTGGAACTCCGCTTTAAGCTTCACTGGGATTGTGGTTGGGTTGAGAGGAGACAGAGGGGGGACTCGGAGTCACTTGGGTCGGCCCGGCCTCTATTTAGCTAACCTCCCTCGCCAACCAGCATTCCCTAATGAGGAATAACGCCTAAAGAGTTCGGGTTAAGGTCTAATGACCCTTCAAACTAACAAGATAAAAGTATGAATGTGAAGCAATAAATTACTTTTTAGTCTATGCATCTTCTTTGTTAAAACATGTGATGCTAAAAGCTTTGTTCATCATCTTCTTTTTTCTTACTGTATTCTGTGAAATATCTCAATAAAAATATTTGAACAAAAAAAAGAGAAGACTTCACCAGAGTGAATACAGTGGGTTCACCACAAGATTTAAACTATTGGTGAGCCTCAAAAACAGGAAGGCCGGATTAGTGTTTGCCAAACAACATCTAAAAAAGTCTTCACAGTTCTGGAACAACATCCTATGGACAGATGAGACCAAGATCAACTTGTACCAGAGTGATGGGAAGAGAAGAGTATGGAGAATGAAAGGAACTGCTCATGATCCAAAGCATACCACCTCATCAGTGAAGCATGGTGGTGGTAGTGTCATGGCATGGGCATGTATGGCTGCCAATGGAACTGGTTCTCTTGTATTTATTGATGATGTGACTGCTGACAAAAGCAGCAGGATGAATTCTGAAGTGTTTCGAGCAATATTATCTGCTCATATTCAGCCAAATGCTTCAGAACTCATTGGACGGCGCTTCACAGTGCAGATGGACAATGACCCGAAGCAATCTGCGAAAGCAACCAAAGAGTTTTTCAAGGGAAAGAAGTGGAATGTTATGCAATGGCCAAATCAATCACCTGACCTGAATCTGATTGAGCATGCATTTCACTTGCTGAAGACACAACTGAAGGGAAAATGCCCCAAGAACAAGCAGGAACTGAAGACAGTTGCAGTAGAGGCTTGGCAGAGCATCACCAGGGATGAAACCCAGCGTCTGGTGATGTCTATGCGTTCCAGACTTCAGGCTGTAATTGACTGCAAAGGATTTGCAACCAAGTATTAAAAAGTGAAAGTTTGATTTATGATTGTTAATCTGTCACATTACTTTTGGGCCCTTAAAAAGTGGGAGGCACATATACAAACTGTTGTAATTCCTACACAGTTCACCTGATTTGGATGTAAATACCCTCAAATTAAAGCTGAAAGTCTTGTTCGTTTCATTTTAAATCCATTGTGGTGGTGTATAGAGCCAAAAACATTAGAATTGTGTTGATGTCCCAATATTTATGGACCTGACTATATATATATATAGAGCCATTTTTTTATTTTTTGGTTTCTTTTTAGTTTTGTATAAAACAGAGAAGGGTTAGAATCCCTGTCAGGTTTTAATTGCTATTAAATGGATATGTGGAAAGAATACCCACATCCCTAATTGCAAACCTAGTAAGATAATATGAGTAGTATAATGTGTTTATACTATGCATATTGTCTATACTCTGTATATTGCTCTAAATTATGGATATTTGGCATTGGTGACCTGTACTTATATTATTCCTTTGTTTACCATAGACATCAATTTTGCTACTACCACTTCCCCTGATGAAGAGGAACAAACGCATAACCTTGAAATGCGTTGGGTAGCACTCCCTGTTTATTCTATAGGAGTGTGCTGTGTTCAAGCGGTCTGTTTTTTAAATATGTACTATGAAAATGACACTATTTATGTACTATTGTATTTATGCTTTTGGGTGTGTTAACCCCCCTTCTTGTAACCTTTGCTAAATAAAACATGAGGTTTTTTAATATAAATTAATCCTTTTGTGGAATGCATGCCCTTTAAAGTCCCAACCAAGAGGGTTTGTTTACTAGAAAAAGTCATATAACATCATTCCCAAACTTCACCCTATCATTAGTAGAGAGTCTATACACCTCTATTGTTATGCCTATTGTGTTTGGTGGTATCATTCTTTATTCCATGCTCCCTAAGAAGCCAGTGCTACCGTGAATATTTTTTTTCATTACATCCCAAAAGCCAAGAGAACTGAGGTTTTATGCAGACTCGCAAGATCAAGTGCCTATGCTGGAGATTGAGCATTATATTACCCCAGAAAGGAACTCTGTAAATTACAGCACGACCAGTGTGCCATGAAATACGGATAAAAGGAACATGCGCAAATTACATCACTGGTGACAATATACAGGGATATCTGAACAGCAAAGGTTTGAAGTACTTCGAGGCTGGGTTCACACTAGTGCAAATTGGATGCAGGTTTTCACTGCATCCAATTCGCATGACAGAAGATTGTGACTGGCTCTAAATGAAAGCGGTACACACATTTTTGGAGCGGCTCCGGAGCAAATTGCACAGGAGTCCTGTGCATCTTCTGGTCCATTTCAGGTCCGAATTCAGCCAAAAAATTGGGACCGAAATCGGATCTGATATGGTGAACAGGGACGCACCGCACCCCTGCTGTGAGCCGCTCCGCACAGCAGTGGGAACCCAACCTGAAGGTATAAGACAAGAAGTGTGTACCTTATGACTGCACAGAGGGGAAAATTTAGCATAATGAGTTTAACCAGTTGCTGACCGCTCGCCGTGGCTTGACAGCGGCAACTTGGCTCGATATTGCAAACCGCCGTCACCTGACGGATCATGCTCACTGTGTAGAGGGGGAGCAAGGGAGCGAGTAGGGTGGACTCGATGCCCGTCGGTTACCCACGATCGCTCCCCCGCAGTGACAGAACAGGGATCCATGTATGTAAACACACGGATCTCCATTCTGACAGGGGAGAAGGAGAGTGATCGTATGTTTCCTGTATATGGGAGCAGCGATCACTCTCCTCCCCCAGTCAGCCCAGCCCCCACACAGTTAGTAACGCATCCCAGGGAACACAGTTAACCCTTTGATCGCCCCCTAGTGTTAACCCCATCCCTGCCAGTGACATTTACACAGTAATCAGTGCATTTTCATAGCACTGATCGCTGTATAAACACCAATGGTCCCAGTAAGTGTAAAAGTGTCCAACATGTCCTCCGCAATGTCGCAGTCCCGCTAAAAATCGCAGATTGCCGCCATTACTATTAAAACATTTTAAAAAATAAAAACCCCATAAATGGATTCTCATGATTTGTAAATTATTATTATTATATTATTATTATTATACAGGATTTATATAGCACCAGCAGTTTGTGCAGCGCTTTAAAAAAATAAATGTGGAAACTTTTGCGCAAACCAATATCCCGACTGACCCCCTCCTCTCACTAGCGACGAGGGTATATGTCCTTT
>BLSH010431974.1:205374-226235 GCA_018402905.1 Glandirana rugosa
TTACCAAAAATATGAGGAAGAATATATATCGGCCAAAACTGATGAATAAATTTGTTTCTTTATATTTTTTTGGATATGTATCAAAAAGTAAGAAATAGTGGGTTTTTTGCAAAATTGTTGCTATTTGCTTGTTTATAGCGGTGATCAGAAGTGACACAGAGGGGATCAAATACCACCAAAAGAAAGCTCTATTTGTGGGAAAAAAGGACGTCAAATTGTTTGGGCACAATGTCGCATGACCGCGCAATTGTCAGTTAAAGAGACGCAGTGCCGAATCGCAAAAAGTGCTCTGGTCATAAAGGGGGAAATCCTTGCGGGGCTGAAGTGGTTAATACCGCTTTATGAAAAAAAGTCAGCACACACCCAGTCCAACTTCAAGAATTTAATGAGGTTATTGCAGAGGCAATGACAGTCAGTGTGTTATATTGTTGTCACATCTCTTGTCATTGCTTCTGCAATATGACCTCATTAAATCTTGAAGTTGGGCTGAGTGAGTGCTGACTCTTTATGGTAATTCAAGCTATCGCCATTAGCCGTGCACTCCAGTCCTGTGGTGTTAAGGGTTCAGCGCTGGAAGGATTTGTTCAAAAGTTTTTAATTGATGGCGATGAGTAGGGCTTAGTTGCAGAAACACTTTTTTGTTTGGAGTGATAACATGTGTGAGCCAATACAGTTTTGCCTACAGAAGATTATGTTGAGTGTCCGGCTTTTGTTCCTATGAACATTTTTTTTGATTACTGAACTTGATGTACTTGGGTCTTCGGTTAATCTATCAATCTACTGTATGTAGTTTGGCACACCAAGACAATGGACTACAATTCTTGCCTTGACTTTTCACAGCTAAATGACTTGATTGGTTTTCACATAGCTTTATCAGCATTTTTGAACTGCATATTTTTGAAATTCTGTCTTCTAATTTAAGTATGCCACTGACAGCAGAGATTTAATGATAAAATTGTAGGAAAATTTCAGGGTCAGGGACCGACTGGTTAGAGAAAGGGCTTAGCGCAGGGAAAGGTTCCCGGATAGTAGGGACAGAGTAAGGGACACTGGTGCTGAGAAGCCTTCTAAGTATCCCTTTTTCAGTGGGCCAGTGCAATGTAATTATAGAAAATACTGTCACCTCTCCAATAGGGGGCATCCTCCAGTACTTCTATTACAAACCATATTACGCATGTTAATATAGTGCTGTTCACCATTATGCCATAACATTCATCTACTGTAATTCCTACAACTCAAAACTGTTACTATAAACTTATTTAGAGCAAAGACCCTACATGTGTGTGGTCCCTTCCAAGCAGGTACCTTGTTCGAGGTCCCATCTACATCCTTATTCTTTTATTTCTTTTTATATCTACAACTTACTAATTGTGCCAATGAAGAATTACCTGAATATAAAATAATTTAAAGGTTTCTTCTGGGGTAAAAAAGTTGAGAAAGGCTGATCTACATTGACTCTGTCCTGTCTTTGGACACAATTTTGTTATCATGCTTTTGTTACATTGAACTACCATGAGGACTACTCCTCAACCTTTGGTGGATATTTATGTATTTTGAGTATAATATTGACACTGCCGGGCTGTTTGCTAATGGCCATCTAGATACCTGCTGTGGTGATAATCTACTGTCTGGCTGTTTGTTTTGCTGTGATTGTTTCTCCATTACAAGCTGGGTTGATAACTAAATATCTTGCTGGCATATCCATTCATGATTAATTACTAAACTACTGGATATTACTTGTTTGCCTCATGGAAGACTCATTTGCAAGTTTGACTTACTGGCTGATTGATATATAATCCTGCTTGTCACTTTTGTTTAAAGCTTCAGCGTTGTAATCAATGGTCATGCTGAATGGAACATGACAGTTTGAAACAACCCAATAAATGCCAACACCACCTAGATCAGAGGTCCCCAACTCCCAGGCCCCCGGGCCCCGGACTGTGGCCTGTTAGGAACTGGGCAGCACAGCAGTAGGTGAGTAGTGGGCAAGCGAGTGAAGTTTCATCTGTATTTACAGTCGCTCCCCATTGCTTGCATTACCGCCTCCTGTCAGATCAGCTGCGGCATTAGATTCTCATAGGAGTGCAAACCCTACTGTAAACTGCCCATTGCAAGGGATCTAGTCTGCACGCTCTTTATGAGAATCTCATGCCTGATGAGGTGAAGCTCGAATGATGCTAGTGCTGGGGAGCACCTACAAATACAGAATATCATTTGTGAATAAGCCCAAGTGCATCGACCTTGTCCTTGCTAGAAGAGGATCATTTGCTTGAGATCATAAATGATGATGGCCTTAAAAGTATGTTGGAGTCGGAGATAATTCAAAATCTCCATACGTTCAAAGTCTCCATACGTTCTGAATATGAGTCAAGGCAGAATATCCTGAGATTGCCACAAAAGCAGTAAAAAGCCTGCTTCCATTTCCAACATATTATCTTTGTGAAGAGTCCTGACCTCAACCCGATAGAACACCTTTGGGATGAATTAGAGCGTAGACTGTGAGCCAGGCCTTCTCATCCAACATCAGTGCCTGACCTCGTAAATGTGCTTCTGGAAGAATGGTCAAACATTCCCATAGACACTCCTAAACCTTGTGGACAGCCTTCCCAGAAGAGCTGAAGCTGTTATAGCTGCAAAGGGTGGGCCAACTCAATATTGAATCCTACAGACTAAGACTGGGATGCAATTAAAGTTTATGTGCATGTAAAGGCAGGCGTTCCAATACTTTTGACAATATAGTGTAGCTCACTAAGGTTTCATTGAGGGTTCTGGGGGTTCTGACATATGTACTGATGCATTGTTTTTCAGAGGGTCTATGAAAGGTGGTGATGAGGCAATTGGGGTGATTTACTAAATAGTCTGTGCACTTTGCAATTGCTCAAGGGCTTAGTAAATGAGGTAAAGCTTCACTTTGCAAAGAATACCCAATCATGTGCAAGAAAAACAGCATTTTTTTCTTGGACATGATTGGATGATGGGAGTCAGGAGAGCTTCACCTCATTTACTAAGCTCTAAAACAGCTTGCAGAGTGCGACTGCACTTTGCAAAGTGCACAGCCTATTTGCCTTTAGTAAATCAACCCCAATGTGTCAACTCCCCACCGCATGTTTTAACCCTGAAAATGTTGACCCACACTGAAACTGCATGCATTGAAAGTGTTTTCAGCACAGACCCAGACCGATTCACTTGAATTGAGTGCTTTCGGCGACAGTACTGCCCACCAAAAGCGACACGTGGTTTCATTCCTGCTGCGACAGTGAAGCAAAGCATTGCAGCTGTGACATGTGTGCAGCACTGAGTGTCTGAGTGCGTACTTTTTCTGCCCCCTGGCTGCCAGTGTGAACGGGCCCTGAGGGCTAAAGTCACTAAATTATATTGATCGTTATGTGCCATAATAATCATTATTTTCAGCAGCGAGGTTTTAAAATACTAAACGTTTTTTCAAAAAAAAAAAAATACAATTGCACTAAAGAATAAAGAATGGACTGAGCAATTTGGGTTATAAATGAGAGAGATGGGAGCTAGGCTTTAGATGCCTCTGCCATACTGTTATTGACCACAGGAGGGCTCATTGCACACTCCTATACAGACAGTTCACACAATCGTTTTATTTTCTGTTTATTCTGCAGATAACAAAAAAAGACTTTAAAAGTGTTACTAATCCCACAACAGTAAAATCAGTATGTATAAGCAGCATAGCATGCTTGTTATACTCAATGTGGAATTTAAGGTGTTAATCCTCAGGTTTGTTTAAAAAAGGCTGTTTTATCTTGAATGCATAGATTCTTCCCTCCTGCAATGTCAATCTGGGCAAGTCTATATACAGTCAGGTCCATAAATATTGGGACATCGACACAATTCTAATCTTTTTGGCTCTATACACTACCACAATGGATTTGAAATGAAACTAACAAGATATGCTTTAACTGCAGACTTTCAGCTTTAATTTGAGGGTATTTACATCCAAATCAGGTGAACGGTGTAGGAATTACAACAGTTTATATATGTGCCTCCCACTTTTTAAGGGACCAAAAGTAATGGGACAGATTAACAATCATAAATCAAACTTTCACTTTTTAATACTTAGTTGCAAATCCTTTGCAGTCAATTACTGATGATTTTAGGAATTATCTCCTGGCTACAATTTGTCGAATCCGCCATATTCACTACAAAGGTTCCGCCGAGTGTGTCGCATGCAGGATAGGAGAGCCGTTCACGCCTCAGCGTCATGACGCACCTGACAGCGGAGTTGCGCACATGCGCAGTGTATAAAACCAGATCGTACGTTCGATGGAGCGGCCATAGGTATGATCTGTGAGACGCGAGAAATTGTGCAAATACCGTAGGTTCGACTTGAACTTGTGGCATAGGTGGGTAGTGGCCTATACTGCTTGGATTGGGGCCTAGATGGGGGGTTAATGGGCTATACTGCTTGGATTGGGGCCTAGATGGGGGGTTAATGGGCTATACTGCTTGGATTGAGGCCTATATTGGGTCCCGCTTAGGGGTATGCCAGATGAAGTTGCATTATGCTTTGTCTTGTGTTGTGTCTTTCAGGCATCATGAGTGATAAATTTAACTCTCCAGAGTTCCAGCCACAGTTCATTGACATGTACCGTCAATGGTCAAGAGCAAGGACTATTCCAACAAAATAATGAAGCGGGCAGCATTGGACAACCTGGCAGAGCTGTGTAAACCAATTTACCCTCATGCTGACTATAAATATGTGCGGGAGAAAATTGGCAACCTCAGGACCACATATGCGAGGGAGCTGAAGAAGATAGAAAAATCAGAGAAGTCCGGAGCTGCAGCGGCTGATGTGTATGTCCCCAGGCTGTGGGTACTTACAAAGCCTGCGGTTTGTCACGGACCAAGTGAGCCCAGGCCATCTCTCTCCAGCTAATGTGTGCTGCATTTTGCTATTTCAATTGCCGCTTCACGAATGTGAATTGTGAATTACGAATGCAGGTTTACACGACCAGCCATTTCCGGTCGTTCCTGGCTTCCGAGCATGCGTATTTTCACTTACAACTTTTGTTTGGCCAACTTCTATACACACAAGCCGAAAATCGGAAGACGCCTTGTTGGCAGACAAAAGTTTTTTTATGTGATAATACTCAAATATTTAGCCAATGATGTTTATTTATCATCATTTTTTTTTTTTTTTTTGACAATATGTTCAACACCATACCTTTGTCAAGATGGGCTCCTCCACATCTTCAGTTTGAAGTTCAGGAGCTGTGGCCTCAGCAGAGGTTGATGGCAGGTCTCAGACAACTTCTGTTGGACGATAATTGAAAATTGGCTGTAAAGTCGTGCATACTAATGGTCAGATTATCGAAAGAAAGGCTATCATATGACTTTTTTCCGCCCATAATTGTACTGTGTGTATGGGCCTTTAGTCATCGATTGCCGCCCTTACTAGTAAAAAAAATAAAAATTCCATAAAAATATATATTATTTTTTTTATATGAAATTATATTATTATGATACAGACTGTAGGGGTTGCTGCGTGTGGGATAAAATCTTGCAGTGGGCTGGATTTGGTCCCTGGGCCATAGCTTAGAGACTCTTGGCTTGTACATTTGTGAAATTGCATGGGAAGAAAGCTGAGAAGCAGAGAAGAGAGTTTCAAATGGTGTAGGTTTTAGAGATGGTGGCATGTGTTCAGTGCATGTATGAAACTAGAGAGTTGTGTAGAAACACTCCAGCCAGTGGATTTTGTGGTTGTTGCCATAGTTGGTGTTTCCACGGAGGATGAAGCGCATGTGTGGATAGTATTTGATGGAGTTAAGGCCAAGAATCTCTGGAGAATGCTTAGACACCTGTAGTCACTATACACTCTGGTCGAAGACAGGATTATCAAATAATGGGGTGAAGGGGCCAGTCCCGTGGGAGGTAAGTCCATAAAGACAAAAAGTCCAGTGCCCTGTCATTGCTGCCTGAGGAAGAGGTCCTTAGTGGTCTCAAAATGAAGGGGTTGTTGTTGAAGGAGTCGTTGTGTGAGGTCTTTTTCCCAGATCAGGTTTGATACAGTATTTACTTGGATTTACATAGAGAACCACAAGTAACAATGCTATGCCTCTATTATTGATATATTGTTAGAGGGTATGTAGTGGCAGATATGGGAGAGAAGCATGATGAGGTCTCTAAGAGGGGCAGCCAAGAAAGAGTTTTCAAACCCATAGAGCTAAGATATTGTTCTAACTGCATCACCCTCTTATCGGAGTGGCGACAATACCAGTTAGAAATTGGATTCATGAAGGAGGCTTTGTGGTAAACCTTGAAGCCTGGGAGCCCTATCCCCTCCTCATTCTTAGGTTTTGTGATGACTGAATATTTCAATCTAGGCTTTTCATTCCTCCAAACAAACTCAATGGTGCATGGAGTGGAGATGAATAAAAAAACTGATTGGGTGGGTTTATTGGGAAGGTTTAAAGATACAGTGCCTTGAAAAAGTATTCATACTCATTGAAATTTTCCACATTTTGTCATGCTACAACCAAAACATAAATGTATTTTATTGGGATTTTTTGTGATAGACCAACACAAAGTGGCACACAATTGTGAAGTGGAAGGTAAATGATAAACAGTTTTCCAAATGTTTTACAAATAAATATCTGAATGCAAGACATTGATACAACCATACCATGATAGTTTAGTGAACTTCAATTTAGAGAAGCCTTGAGAAATTCCAGTCAAAAGTTTACTGTAATTGAGACTAACCAAGGGAGTTTATATTGGTATGGGTGCTTAATTAAGCCATTAAGTCTTCTACATAAAGGGACAGTTTTATCATAAATGAAGTTGTGTGGAATTGCAGAGTGTAACGTTCAGGAGTTCCAAATTAGCGATATTCATTTAAAAATTACTAACATTCATAGGTGTGCGCACATAGGGTGGCAGGTGTGCCTAGGCATACCCTAATCACCATGTACTGTGCAGATTCCCCCTGCTGCCTGGCTGCAGAGAAAGGGACGGGGGAATCTCTGTCTGTCTCTTTCTGCCTCAAAAGTGAGACATTAGGGGTCTGTTTAGACCCCTGATATTTCACCAAAGTCCGCCAGCAGGGCTCCTAAATGAAATTGTAAAAAAAAATATATATATATATATATAATATTGTAAAAAATAATAAAAAAAACAAAATTGTAAAAAAATAAACAAAATAATGTAAAAATAAACTACTGACACCGATCTCTGCACATCTGACATATACACACACACTCATGTTCGTTTGAGCTTTGTGGTGCACACCCTAATGCAATAGGCTGCGCTCACCTATGCTAACATTGCTAACTGTTCAAGTTCCCACAGGACATTAGGGAGGCTTTAAAAATGTGTTTTATCCAGCGGTCATGCGACCACAAGGGCTCCACTCTCCATTCCGAACTGAAGCACAGGGGCACTAGATTATTTGCAGTGCATGCAGCAGGAAACAGGAAACCCAAACCTAGGGTTGGGAGAAGGTCATCTAGAGCCCAGGGCGAGCACTCCTTGCAGCTCTCCTGATCCACAGATACGACTGTTGCAGTAGCTGATGCGACTTCAATCCAGACAGAGATGAGTTTCGGATGGCTCCACTGTTCACTCACTGTATTACTGGAGAGCGGCTGATAGCTGGGTCACCTGCAGATGATTTGAGTCGGCTGCAACTCTATACATAGGCCGCAGGCCTATATCTGGTGGTAGCAGCACACAGGGTTCCTCTCTGATTGATCACGCTATCCCAAGAGGCCGTTGTTAGCTCCTCCTTCCCTTTAAATAAATTTCTCCTGCAATGCATTACACCTCCCAGAAGTCTCCTGCACAGCACAGCCTGCTGGGAGACGGAGTCCTTCACACCAGAGTCTACTGATTGTTTCCTCTTTCCGTACTACAGTTCTTACAATTCTTCATCCTTGCTGCAATCACAGTCTTATCCACAAGCAAACACTAGAGGGAGTTCCCCATGTCAAGCAATGGACACAATTGTCTGTATGCCAGAGGAATATTTCTGGACTCCTGGCTACACGTGTATGTTGAAGGTTTTGTTTTAAACAAATTATAGCTTCACTGGTTTTGGATAGAGTGGAGAAGGGATAAAACCACTGTCAGGTTAATATCACTAATCAGGCAAAAAAGGAAAAATCTGATGGGATGATGGTAAATGTCTCCAACCTCACAGGAGATCACATCGCCAGTCAACTGCCATCCGGCGATTATAATCCACATCAAATATTACTCAAAGCATTACATAAAGATGTAGTGCTCTCCATGTTAAAGCTCATTATTAATATAAATGGCCCAATATACTGAAACAAGAGAATGATCAACCAGAAAATATTGCAATATATCTGTCTCCTAAAAGATCAGGGTCATTATAGCCAATCATTACATTGGGGTAGCGCTGATCATCTCACCAATACTCAGTGGACCCAGTGATAGATGTGATGACGTCATGAAGTAAGCTCCACCCAGACAGTGTGACATCATCATGTCCATCAATGGAGCTGCTGATATCGGTGAACTGATCGGTGCTACCCCGATCTAATCATTGGCTATTCTTCCCAATGACCATGAATGTAAGAGGCATTCTTCCCACTGGCCAGTAGAGAGTAGCCCTGGGCGCAGATACTGAAGGGTGCTACATTCCTTATCCTGGTTACACTAGTACATTTTTGAACAAATGTTTCTACGACAATCACAAAAATTATCATCAGCACATTTGATGACTTGACAATTATCATTCGAAAGTATTTCAAAATTTAATTGGTTTTTAACATTAGATTGGTAGTGAATGGAATTTCCTGAATAAAATCCACATTCACTGTTAGAAATGTGTTCTTTCAAGAAAAAATTTCCATCCTGCTCCATTCTAAAATCACACGAGCACTCCTGAAACAAGAGTTTTCAAACTAAATTTATCTGGTGTATGGCCAGCTTTACACTTGTTTTTATTCTTGTGTTTCAACTTACAGTTTATGCTGCCAGGAGCTGTAGGCACAATTAGCAGGGATTCCCCCAAAACCTGAATGTCATTTCAAGAGTTCCTCCAGGTTGAGAAAGATTGCTCCAGGAAGTGCTGATTTTCTGAGATAAGTGATGCCAAACGTGGCTGTGGAGTCAGGGTTTCTTTACCCTTTACTCTTAGTACCAAACCTACTTCATTAAAGGGTAAATTCACTTTTTCAAGAAATATGAAAAGGTGAACGTACAGACTCAACCAAACTATCAAACCATCCAATGGCTGGTGTCATAACTGATCACATGTGCAACATCATGGCAGTTGTAGATTAAGCAGAGGCCAAGATGGCAGCTTCCTTCGCTCAAAATGATAGGAGGGTTTACTACCACTTTAAAGTGAACCACAAATGTGAGAATCTGCTATGTTATGGGGAACATTTAGAAATGTTAAAGGAGAAGTACAGTCAAAGCTCTTTTCGGCTATACTTCTATGGATCACAAGAATTCAGTTCTTTCTGCACTCCTGTGACAGTCACTCAGCCAGTTCAGGCTCGGGAAAGATACCGACTTTACTTTTGGGATGTACCCAGATGCCTGGACTACCAGCTTGCTCAGCCTTTCAGCATGCCATTGAGAGGCTGGGCCGGCCTGCTCCCTCCACAGCCTAGTACTCCAGTGAGCGCTGGAGGAGCAGAACAGAGAGCCGGTGACTGACAGTCAGTGCTCTGTGCTCAGAGTGGAGGGGAGAACTGAGTGATCAACAGTGTTTGATTGCTCAATTCTTGGGGTAGAGCTGTCTAGGTGAGTATGATTATTTATTTTTCTGTATTCCCGCACTTCTCTTTTAATGGTGCCTGAGCAGTACTCTGAACAATTAGCCTTTTGTCCTGGATTTCTCCCTCACATGTTGTTGTGGTATGTGAGGGTGCCAAGACACCCATAGCTGTATATCTGCAGTGTGAGATCTAAGTCACAGCTGCCTTTGACCTCTAATCTCAGGATATCTGGAGTGATATTTAGTGATATCACTAATGTACTCCTCAATGTTTTTCTAGAGCAGTGGTTCTCAACTCCGGTCCTCGGGACCCCTCAACAGGCCAGGTTTGCAGGATAACTGAAATACATCCCAGGTGATATCATTTGCTGCTCAGTGATTGCAGTATTCCAGTCTGCATCTCCCCAAGGTAATACTTAAAATCTGGCCTGTTGGTGGGTCCCGAGGACCGGAGTTGAGAACCACTGTTCTAGAGGAAGGCTCTTAAATGAGGAAGCAAAGCCCTGTCTCTGCTAAGATGGCTGCCTCCAAACAAAGACACAGTGCAGAACAAGGTATGGTAACTCAGGGGGAAGGGATAAGGTGCAGGAAGAGTGCAGGCAATACTAATGACTAGTCCTTTGTCATCTGCTTTCCTTTTATGGGTACATCTTCCAGACTGCTCAACACCACCCCTAAATTGAACCCATACTCTTATCTTCAACCCCCTAACCCTACACCCTGTCCTAATGCCTTACAACAAATTAACTCTTGCAGGGCAGGTGGCTTAAGCACTGAGGCCACAATCTACCATGTCCTTGCCAAGATCTACCAGTCCTAAACACTACAAATGCTTGGTAGCATTGCTTGGAGGCTGCACCTTGCTGTTTCTCTCTATCACAATGTAGGCTTGACCTGATTAAAAACAATTCATACGGCTGAAATATTTGAGAAATATTTGAGAAGTCATTAATAAACACTATTATCTACAAATGTAAGAATACTGAAAAGTGTAAAATATGTTAGGCTCACCAAAAAAGTGACCATTACAATATAACAATGCAACATATGCTCACTAAAATACACCCTGATTTCCCTTTAACCCATATTAAAGTTATCATGGTTATAAACTTACATAATATCTCTTTGCAGGGCCTATTGCTGCAGGATTCTGCGTTGCAAGTGTCTGCATAGAATGAGCTTATTCTTTTTAATCCCATTGCCCCCCTCCCCGCAAGTGTTGGTCTGCTCTCAGGTCCCTAGTAGTGCGTGCTGAACCTTTTCTGACATCATCTAGAAAACTCTGTCCATTCACTGCCTTTATTTCCTACATCCAGGTTCTTTCTCTCGCTAATTTTCGCTCTCCTCTCTCACTCGCCACAGAATGCCTCCTCTCGTCTGTAAAACCATCTCTTTCTCTCCATATAAACAATTGGCTGCGTTCCTTGTTGGCAGACGAAGGATTCATCTATTATCGGTTCACTGTTACAACCTGTAAAGAGCGTACTCATTAACCCTTGGCCAAGCGCCCGGCCTGTGAACGCATTGACCCAAGGTAGAGGGCGCAGTTCCCTTGTCTGGCCAGAGGGGGAATCATCTTCATAACTAGACTGCTGCACGCAGCATCGGCAGAGTGAGATATTAGTGACATTGTTACCCAGATAACTAAAACATGTCAAGTAAAACAGTATTAAGTAGGATATTATATAAAATTTTTTTTTTTTTTTTTCCAAAAGTTTTTATTGAAAGATACACAGATTACAAGGTATTAAAACATCCAAAAAGTTAACAATAGATGTGGATAAAATTCTATGCTTCTTGAGAGTTTTATAATTTAAATGTAATATAGTACAACTGCTTGTATAATTTTCTAAGTGAATAAACGTAAATGGCTTACGCCAAACTTTTTTTTTGCGTTATTATAGAGTGGAGAAAGTTTTTTTATTACAGTACGTAACTCCACTGGCTATCTGTCCAGGATAGGAAACTGAGGGGAGCGGTGGTCACGGAGACAAGAAAACACATAGTACTATGCAAACGCCTGCAATGCTATGCTTTGCAGCCATGGCAGAAATGATACCCCCTTAGAACAAGACCCATTCGATTGAATAGCAGCACAGAGGTAATATCTGCACCTCCACAGTGAGCGATCGGTACTGATCGCTCACTGTGTTCATTCAGGGTGGTATGTTCTTCAGGATGGTGAGCCCTCCTGTTCACCATCCTGAAATAACCCACCTGTGTGCCCTCAGCAGCTGCCGGCAGGAGAGGAGGGAAAATGGCAGCACTGAGGGAGAAATGGCCACACAGGGGTCCAAAAAAGCAGGGAGAAGGGGGCACAGATACTAGAACCGACCCCCCTGCAGTGCAGCAGGAGAATGCAAAGAAAAGTAGAAGCCGGCAGCACTGCACAAGAGTCACAAGTGTCAGCAATAAGGCAGTACTGCTGGCCCTCCATTTGGCAGGTGCCCGGACCCCCTTTTGAACTGATAAGGTCTGAGCCCAGTACAGGTAGGCTGGTTGTACTGCCTTATCAGCGGCCCTGCTCTGAAGAAAAGTGTCTTTGTTGCTGAGTGCATCCCCATTGCAGAGATTTCTTCCCCACTTCCTGTTCTACTCGTCCCAAAGTCGATAAGAACAGGAAGTGAGGAGAAATATCCCCAACATAGACACACACTTGCAATAATCATTATCCAAGCTTTACAAAGTAAACATTTGGAAATGTTATGTAAAATAACACGTATTTCAATTTTACTGTACTCCCTTCTTTTTATTTTTAGATTGGGAAAATATGGCGTGTGGAAAAGTTAGAGGACCCTTCGAGTTGGTACTTGTACTAGGACTATATGTTTGTGAAAGTTCTCAGTTATCCAGGTCATAGTATATCTAGCAGCAGGTAGTCACATTCAGTTGGACCTGTTCTGTAATGAGGGTGTTTATCCAGGACACTTCAATTCTAATTGAACTAGATATACTAGGTCTCTATATATATAAAAGGTCATTAAATAAACAATTAAAGCTCAAATGTAGTTATGCAAATTAAATATGAATACGTATAATGAAATTATATAAACTTAAAGAGCTAAAAAAAACACGTAAAAAATGAATATCAGAGAAAGGCCTTGTTCACACAGGTATACCATATTGAATTACTATATATATATATATATATATATACAGTATATATATATATATGTGTGCGCAACCTTAATTTTATGCCAAAAAAGAGTATATATTACTGCAAATGCCAATCAAAAAAATGTTCATCAAAAAAAGGGAAAGGATTAATGCAAATGTCAGTCCCAATAAATTATATCTTATGTGCTAAAACTATAAAAACAGTCCAGAAAAATCCACGTTAGTGTCATAAATCATGATGAGTAATACACAATTAAATAAGTTGCTTCTGCAGTAGGGATGGGAACTTTCGAACAAGTTCGGACCCGAATAACGAACCCCATTAAAGTCAATGGGACCCGAATGTCGAAAATCAAAAGTGCCCATTTTGAAGGCTTATATGCAAGTAATTGGGCATACAATGGTTATAGGGGTCCAGGTCCTGCAGTGGGGGACATGTAGCAATGAAAAAAAAGTTTGTAAAACGTAATTTTTAATAAATTTAAATAAAAGTGTTTTTTTCATGTTTAAAATGAAAGCATAAAAATGAAAAATTCCTTCCAATATAGTGACTGGGGGACCCCTGTAAAGTGTCAAATCTGTACCATGTCTAGAATCTGTTGCAGTTATAATTGCATTTATAAAGCCAAAAAAATTATATTTTCCCTGCAAACTGCCTTTTGCTCAGCAATTGCTGGGGAGCCAGTGTGTATGATGAGGCCACAATGTAGTGCACTGGGCACAAGATTAGAGATTTTTTGGATAAATTCTGGTGTCATTTTGACTTTGGATAGAAGTAACGGGTGCGGAAAAATTGGGCTTTGGGTGTCGGTGATGTCTTCAAACCATAACCTATAGAAGTGCTCTTCATGAAGGCAAGAATTTGCCTTTCTGTAAAAAAAATTGCAATGATATGCACCTGTCAAACAGGTGCAGAAAAATTGGTCTTTGGGTGTCGGTGGCCTCTTCCCACCGTAACCCTATAGAGGTAACCTTGATGAAAGTAAGAATTGGCCTTGCTGTAAAACATTGCAATGATATGCACCTGTCAAACAGGCGTAGAAAAATTACTCTTTGGGTGTCAGTGGCGCCTTCACACAGTAACCCTAAAGAGGTGCTCTTGATGAAGGCAAAAAAATTGCAATGATATGCACCTGTCAAACAGGTGCTGAAAAATTGGTCTTTGGGTGTTGATTGTGCTCATGAAACCTATACCAAAAACATTCTTCCAGGTGAAATGATTGAGCACCCAAAAAGCTAGGCAACCTCGAAGTCCTGCAGAGATTCTACATCCAAAAAACACTTAATCAGTGACATCGGCATCAGGGGCTTCATAGCTGGTAATCCAGGACTGATTCATTTTTATAAAAGTCAAATGGTCCATGGAGTCTGTGGACAGACACATTCTACGATCAGTAACGAAACCTCCTGCAGCACTGAATGCACGTTCTGAAAGCACGCTGGATGCAGGACAGCCCAACAACTCAATACCATACTGGGCACGTTTTGGCCAGTGGTCTATTCTCATGACCCAGTAAGCCAGTGGATCGTCAACTGGAAAGCTCTAAATATACACAAATGGATAAAACCTGAAATCAAGCACAATCTTCACTGGTAGGTAAAACAACTGCATGCGCTAGATAGATATGTAAAAATATGGTAATTTATTGGTATATCAAAAATATATCAAAATGTCAAAAATGTATAGAAACACACACAGATAGACTAAAACAGACAAACCCCTCCACCCCTAAACCCCTCCCACCAAAACCATGGAAACCCCCCACTAACTAAACCTCCCCTACTCAAGGACCCTATGGACTGATAGGAGTAGCTTGTTGCAGTGTAGCAATGTTGGTTAGTGACTGTCCATAGTATAGATGAGGCACATTGAAAATCACTGGGTGAGGAGTAGAAAGATGGCTGCCAGTAACATGCTGTAAAGGTAGCATTATATAGGTGTGCACGTTTGGCCCAAGGATAATAGTGGAAAAAGTCCTTACAGAGATTCCTGGCCAGAGGATATCATAAAAAATGGCTCACTAAAGCATATAGGATAGCGACAAATGGTTTTTGGACCCCAAATTCATATTCAGAAGAGCTCGCTCATTGGGTGACCTCTTAGTTCATAGCCATGTCTCTTGGAGACCTCCCACATATGTCAACAGTCCAGGTATGACTTGCTGTGGAGGCTGTGATGTCTGCCCCTACATTATTGAGGGTGATACCCTTTAATTACCTACTGGAAGGATCCTCAGATGTAAAGAATGGACAGACTGCAGCATTATGGGAGTTATCTATGTGATTTTGTGCTCCTGTAAATCTTTTTACGTGGGCAAAACCATCAGACCCTTTCTTAAAAGGTTTCAGGAGCACATTTATGAGATCCAGACCTTCCACATGAAGGCACCAATAGCCAGGCATGTTTGCCTGCAACTCAACCGGGACCCACGATGCCTTAGGTGTTGGGTCCTGTAAGTGGTACATCAGGATAAAAGGGGAGGGCACTTCAATCAGGTGCTCCTACAACACGAATCCCGATGGATTTGGGAATTGGAGGCCACCAAAGCCCCAGGTCTGAGTGACAGTTTAAGCTTTGTCCCATTCTTCAAATCCTGAACTTTCCAAGTCAAGGACCAGCTGAGTTACCACAAAACCTTCCTCCTACTCCCTTTTTTCTCCATTATTAGTATTGTTCTAATTTTTTTTTTTTCATTTGATATTTTCATTAGATTTTTTTTTTCTCAGTATTTTTTTCATTTGATATTTTTATTCCCTTTGGCATGCGCAAGATAGACTGATGTGACTAATGTAACCAATTTTTCTTTACATATACGCTTTTTGGAATTATTTGCGTCTTATGGAAGATTGAAACACACACAAATTCTGGGCAATGAGACATCTTTTAGCTTGTTAGCTTTTTCAATGGAGCTCCCTCTAGTGGCCAATTGAGATATTCCACGAAGAATCATTAGTGTGAGGGGGGGTTATATTATATGATCTATAAGATCCGAATCACGGTAATTTTTAATCATCCACATATCCCCTCTGGACTTTTTCCACTATTATTATCTTTGGGCCAAATGTGCACACCTATATTATACTACCTTTACAGCATGTTACTGGCAGCTATCTTTCTACTCCTCACCTAGTGATTTTCAATGTGCCACGTCCAGAGCTTTTTTTCTCAGAAAAAAGTTGCAGGAACTTAACCACAAACCACTCCTCCCCCCCGGGGGTGTGCTACATGAAAAGTTCTGGGGTGTGCTTGGTACATAGTACTGAGTTTAGGGGTTTGATATATGCAGAATTCTGTTTAGAGTTCCGGGGTGCGCTTGGTACAGAGTTTAGCCATGCACTAATTTCCGCCATTGTGTTGGGGGTCCACCTTTGGAGTCATTTGACCCATGTGTAAGTATGGGGTTCCACTATAGGCACCCACTTTCACCCAACCATTACCACTCAATATGTGTGTAAGTTTAATCCTTATTGCAATCTAATCTATGTCTGCCTCTCCTTGTTGTCCTTACAGACATTATTGGGAGGGAGGGGGCGGTGCTTATTGGCAAATGTAAAGAAGAAGTGGTAATCTCTACATAGATGCACTTTAATCAATGTAAAGTGGTGTTTGGTGCACTTTAATTTGAGTACTCACTCTACACAGACACCCTCCACGGATACACTATAATATACTGCAATATAATGCGTCAAACGTACTGTGAGACACAGAACTATATGGCGTTAAACTTGCAGCAACGCACACAGAAGTGAATGGCGTTAAACTGGCAGTACCGCATACAAAACTATATGGCATTAAACTGGCAGTATGTCGCGTACCTGATCCTGAAGCCGATATGCTGAGAGGGACCCCCTTGCGGCTAAACGCAGTATACCCCTGGAGGTGATACAGGAGGTACGGTGCATAGAGAAGCACGGGTTACCAGCTGCAGGCGTAGACTTGATCCAAAGCACTGGAATAGCAGGAAGTGCTGGGCTGTGGCGTTCGTCAGAGCTGCTGGTGGAACTGGTAACCAGAACAGAGTGGTCAGAAGGATGAGCCGGGGTCATACACAGGAGGTCAATCACAGAGGAGCAAAGTCCGGGATGCAAGCCAGGGGTCAACACAGGAGTACAGCAGCAAAGTCCATAAGCAAGCCAATAGGTCATGCACAGGAGATCCAGAGAGGCAAGGTCCGTGGGCAGGCAGGGGTTCAGGTCGCTGGAGAAGGCAAGCCGTAGTCGGGGACAAGCCGGGATCAGAAGTCAAGGGAGCAGAGCAGAAGCAGGTCCAAGAGCAAACCGGGTCAAACAGGAAACACAGGAACAAGTGCTGATTCAGGTGCAGAAGCCTGAAGACAATCCAGCGATTTGCTGCAGTCAGGGGTTGCCTTAAATAGGGCGGCCTTTGAGCTCATTGGACGCGCCGTGTGCCCGGATTGTGCCTGCGTCGTCCCATTCTGCTGCGTCTGCGCACCAGCGTACGATCGTTCCGATTGGAACGATCGTTCCGATTGCCACGGACGTTCCAATTTCTATTGAAACGAACGTTCGGCACTTCATTGTTACTTCTCTGACACAGTAACGCACACAGGACTATATGGCGTTAAACTGGCAGTAATGCACACAAAACTATATGGTGTTAAACTGGCAGTAATGCACACATAACTATATGGCGTTAAACTGGCAGTAATGCACACAAAACTATATGGTGTTAAACTGTCAGTAATGCACACAGAAGTAAATGGTGTTAAACTTGCAGTAACTTAATCAAATATACAGTGCTCAACCATCACTACACTGACACTATCTGAACTGTCCCTACTCTAGCTATACACTAATGTAAAAATTAGTGACATAGTCTCACTACACTACACTGAAATTATCTGAGCTGTCCCTACTCTACATATACACTAATGTATGTATGAATGACATGGTCTCACTACACTACAGTGAAACTATCTGAGCTGTCCATACTCTAGCTGCACACTCTGCAAAGCTGAATGATGGTCCTCCTCACTACACTCACACTATCCCTAGACTGACATTAAACTACCGTAATATTCTACACTGACAATTGAAGCACTACTAATAGCACTGAGTGAATAAACAATCAGCGCTGCCTCAAATGTTAAAAAGAACCTAAAAACTGCAAGCTGAACATCAGGGTAGTCACAATGCCCAAAGTACACAAAAAAGGGGTATAGATGCGGCGCAGTAAAATACAAGTAAGTAATCCTAAAAGTCCATATAAAAAGTGCATGCAGAAGATGTCCGAAAAGTGCCTGTATTCCACACAAACTGTGAGCGGTCCCTCCACCAGCTAGCGTGCACGCTCACCTTACAGTTTGACCCCAGTTTTACTAGAGGGTCACAAGTGCATTCCCATAGCAGGGAGTCAGATTGTAAATAGTCTGCAGCCACAGGATGAACTCCTGCTATTTAACTAATAGCACTGAACAGAGCCCTGTTTTATGTCTCTCCACGCCGAAATCACACTGAAAATGGCTGCCATTGAAAGAATACTTTTATACTGTGGGGCAGGAATGAGCCATGATTGGATAAAGTCATGATGACAGTGTCCAATCATGACTCTGACAGTGCTCTGTGCCCTGATTGGCTGAGGCTTTCACTGCTTTCAGCTAATCAGGGCTTGCAATTCACTGTTCAGCACTGCAATGCATTGTCGTCCGTTGGGGGGCCGAATAAACGGTCAAACTTCCCGTTTGTTTAACTGTTGAACACCCATCCCTATTGAGCAGGTTCTCCCTGAATCCTCACAACCTGCTTAGCAGAGCCGATAGATCTCAGATTATAGAGATCAGGAATGCCTTTGATATATGTCGGTATATTAGCTGTTATAGGAGCATCCACTCTTGTCTGCGTTCACTACCAAGAATTAGGAGCTCTGCATACCAAAATCCGTATAACAGTTGGATCCGCCATACAGCTCTCACATAAAAAGGGCAACAGAAGAGAAGGGCTTCATGGTGCAGTATGTGTTACCAACATTTATTAGGATAAAATCGCCGCATTTTCATGAATAAAAGACTAATTTGCCAATACAACATATCATACCAAAATATTAAGTCAATCGACCCCAGAAAAACATTAATTTGCTGGGGTGAATAGACTACATATTGGTTAAAGATTGAATAATAGTAGAATACCTTTCCCCAAACCCCTAGCCCCCAAAAAAGGAGGAGATTACTCACCAGGGTCTAAACCCAGACCAAAAACACCAGGGCGAGTGTGAGAGCCAGGAACAATAAACTAATACTTGTTCATGTATTCTTTTTTAGTACCATTTTATGCTGAAATTGCCCTTTCTGAAGAAGCGGACCTCTGCGAAACATGTCAAAGTATATGCTGGATGAATGTTGTAACTAACCCTCTCCTGGGGCTTTCACTCTGACTCTCCAGCGGCCAATTTCAGCTTATGATTGATTTCATATACACATTGTTGTCTTGTATTTGATACTTACCGACTTACGAGGTGGTGTGTTTTTATCAGATTCTTAAATAAAATTTGTATTTTTATAAAAATTTTGCATTTCTATTACATACCGTTAAAGTCCCCTGTTGCCTCCAATTTCGTTCTCTTGTTCATATAGTTGGTACTATTACCACAATATTTACTAGTGGCTTTTCTAATTAGTCTATTTTAGGGTGGATAATACACCCAGAGGCTCCTTTCAATTCTTACTAGCCACTGTTAACTATAATATTATTCTATATAAAAAAATGTTTTTCGACACTTCAGTGTGTCTCTATTGTGCTTTGTGTACTCTACCTACTGGTTGTGTGTTTTCCCCTAGATACCCTAAGGGTTTGGGTGTTAGTGGCAACATGGACCTTCACGGGGTGGCATGGACGGGATTCATGTCAGATATACAATACAGCTGTGAGTCTTGCAAAAAGGATGATAGCGGTTTGATGTTATACTTAGGAAGGATTCAGGGTTTATTAAAACACAAGTTCAATTTGTTCTGGTATATAGATTATTTTCAAAAATATGTCAGAGAGGATACCAATCCATTAGGATTACAAATCCAAATTTTCCCTACTATAAAAAATCCTACGGAAGATTTTAACCACTTGACCACTGGGCACTTAAACCCCTTAACAACCAGACCAATTTTCAGCTTTCAGTGCTCTCACATTTTGAATGACAATTACTCAGTCATGCAACACTGCACCCATATGAAATTTGCGTCCTTTTTTTCACACAAATAAAGCTTTCTTTTGGTGGTATTTAATCACCGCTGGGTTTTTTATTTTTTGCGCTATAATTAAAAAAAGACCGAAAATTTTGTAAAAAAATTAATTTTTCTTCATTTCTGTTATAAAATTTTGCAAATTAGTCATTTTTCTTCATAAATTTTGGCCAAAATGTATACTGCTACATATCTTTGGTAAAAAAAAAAACGAATTAGTGTATATTATTTGGTCTCTGTGTAAGTTATACAAGCTATGGTGCCAATCACTGAATATTGTTCACACCTGATGTACTGACGACTAGAGTTGATCGAACCCGGACTGTAAAGTTCGGGTCCGTACCGAACTTTGGGGTGTCCAGGACTCGGACCCGAACCCGGACTTTTCAAAAAAAAATTTTAATGGTAATTTTAATGAAAATTCTGAAAATTTCTGTAAAAAAGTCCAGGAAGGTCCTAGAGGTCTGCAAAAGGAAGGAAAATGGGGGTAAGGGTGGGACAAGTGCCCTACAAAGAAATGGGGACAGGGAAAGGGAATGGGGGTAAAAGGAAGGAAAACGTCTGGAGATCCTGGAAGGACCTGAAAAAATGTCTTTAAAAGTCTTAAAAGTAATTTTAATGGTAATTTTAAAAAAAAACTTTTCAGGCCCAAGCCCAGGCTCAGGACCTGTGGGGTTTCAAGCCATGCCTGGGCTTGAAATGTCAGGCCCAAGCTAGTTGAGATCAGCAGTCATGTAGTCCACACTTGTTATAAGTCACTAACCGTGGTATCGAACATATTGAATGTGTCTCTGGTTTATTATATGTGATTAAGCAAAAAAAAAAATGGTTTC
>BLSH010431974.1:226992-240260 GCA_018402905.1 Glandirana rugosa
GTAGGTAGGTAGGTACGAGTGGGTCGGTAGGTAGGTACGAGTGGGTCGGTACGAGTGGGTAGGCCCGAGTGGGTGGGTCAAACGTCTACAAACGTCTTGTCACTATACTATGCATGGATGGATGGATGGGTGAGCATGGATGGATGGGTGAGCATGGATGGATGGATGGGTGAGCATGGGTGGGTGAGCATGGATGGATGGATGGGTGAGCACGGCTGGGTGGGTGAGCACGGCTGGGTGGGTGAGCATGGATGGGTGAGCATGGATGGATGGGTCAGCATGGATGGATGGATGGGTTAGCACGGCTGGGTGGGTAAGCATGGATGGATGGGTGAGCACGGCTGGGTGGGTAAGCATGGATGGATGGCTGGGTGAGCATGCATGGCTGGATGGGTGAACATGGCTGTGTGAGGATGGCTGGATGTGTGAGCATGGCTGTGTGAGGATGGCTGGATGGGTGAGCATGGATGGGGTGAGGATGGCTGGGTGGGTGGTGGATGGATGGGGTGATGATGGCTGGGTGGATGGATGGTGGGGGTTGCTAACTGTAATTTAGCAGCACTGTGGGCATTACACAACGCCCACAGCACTGCAGCACCTCCTCTCTCCCCCCTCTCTCCTCTCGCAATGCACCAATCGGTGCGGAGAGGAGAGAGAAAAGCCGGCAGAATGCCGTCTTGTTTACATGTGATTGCGCCATCATTTTACGGCGCGATCACGTGGTAAAAGGCCGCTCACAGCGGCCATTCACCGCGATCCATGATGCACCGGGTCCCCTGGACCCGACGGTCACGGATGTTCACGTGTGCGCGCCCCATGGGGGCGCATTCATGGGAGGACATCAATGTACGTCCTCCCAGAGTTAAGCAACCGCCCCGCAGACGTCTTTTGTCTATAGGGCAGTTGTTAAGTGCTTAAAAAATCTTGAGAACAGACGCTAACCACATGTAGTGAAGCAATATAATGCTGATATGGAGATTTTGGACATGGAGATTAATGCCCTGAATTTGGAGTATCAGTCTGTCTTTGAACACTCCAATTTCAGCCCCAAGTAGAAGGAATTAAAAGAACGCTTGGAGACCCTGAGCAAAGACATTGAAGTTAAAAAGCAAAAAGATTTCTCCATGGATAAGTTAGACTTTTCCCAGGGGTATGCATACAAATGGGATAACAAAAGAAGTGGTAGGAATCCAAATAGGAGACAACCAGGAGCAGCTCATGTTGATGAAACCGCAAAGTCAGATTCATCTTTCTCTATGTTTTCTTTCTCACAGGCACCAGGTTGTCCGTCTGGAGCACAAGCACCCCGTCCTTACAAACGCACTCGTGGTGGTGGTGGGTATTCCCCCTCAGATCCTGAGGGCAAGAAGCGTCCTGGCCCACCGTCCCAATCAGGTGAAGTCGCCACCAGCACTAACCTCACACCAGCCTTACAAAATATTATCACCAAAGCCGATTTTTTTTTTAGATCCAATGGCTGCACTTCAGGAAGCCAAAAAACAGAGCAACCTGGCGGCCTTTGTTCGCCGACCGTCTAATACACAGATCCCTCAGACCAATCCAAACTCAACATCCTAAACCTCACCAATGTTGAGCTTGACTCTCTTGGTCTGGCTTTCTGTCCTATGAAACCTATTAATATATTTTAAAAAATGAAGGATCTTTATTTGTTTGCCTGGAGGTTGACATACAAATACATTTTTGATGCCCAACGGAACCAGAAAAAATTGGAAAAGGACCTTGCTGAGCAAATCAAACATTTCAATATGAACTAATTTAGGGCACTAAGAGATCTCATGTTATTATATGAGGAGAGATCTGGTGGCTCTTCAACTATTGAGATGGATTGCACCAATATTGTTTCTATGCACATCCCGGTCACTAGCACTTTGGTCACTAGCACTTCTTTTAAAACCAAATCACTGCATTTTCCTGATTTATTGACTAGCCCGAATGTATGGGCTTTTGTTCAATCCACTATTCATTATTTGAAATCCCACCAATAGCCCACATCTGATGACAATCTTTCTCCTACATTATCTTGGGCTTTAAAATCACTTCAGGCCTGAGATGATATAGTTATTAAGCCCTCTAATAAGGGTGGGAACATTGTCATAATGTCCCAGCCTCAATATCAGAGGATGTGCTTGAACATCCTCAAAAACCGAGACTGGTACTCCAAAATTCAATCTGAACGCATTCTGAGCTTCCAGGAAGAGTTACGGACATTATGTATTCAGGCCTATACAGCTGGCCTTATCAATCAGAAAGTGTTAGAATACCTAATCCCTAGGTTCCCACGAGTGGCAACCTTTTACGCCTTTCCAAAAGTACACAAGAATGCGGAATTCACCTCAGCTCTGAGGGTGACGGTAGCGACGCTTCCGGGGCAGGGCCGGCTTGGTGGAACGCATAGACCGGAAGTAAACGGGAGTTTCCTGGTGCTGCTGTTGTGAAGGGATGAGAGGAGCCACATGTTTCAAAGTATTGGAGCTGATGAGGCCTGGGAGGAGGTTTCAAGTGCTCAATTAACGGGGGTCATAGCTGCAGGAGTCAAGCTGATTTTATGCAAGTGATACACTATGAGCGGTCATTTTTGCTTTTCCCCCATACGAACTACTGCATTGGAGGATCTCAACGGATGAATTAGGTGATCCTGACGGTGGTCGGATGGTTTGAGATCTTTGCTGATTGACCCAGTATTTCTGGTGAGCCTCAGTGTGTGCACAATTTACAGGCGGTGACACTGGTGGAGGATTTTTCCAGGCTTGATGGAATACAAGTCCGGGAGCATTTGATTGAACTGTATTAGAGACAGTTTTTCCTTTCAAAGAAGCACTGTCTATGGCTCTGGACTATGATAGCACTTGCACTTTATGCACAGAGTTTGTTTTGTATGAGATTTTCTTTAAATGATATGCACTTTTTTGATGTGGGTGCACTGCTGCAAACTTTTATTTACAGGTTTTCCATTCATGCATATATTCACTTTAAGCAGCAGCACTTTTATAAGCTCAATCACTAGATGTTGTATGTGATTGTTATTTAACCCTTAGAGCACAAGTATTTTGAGCGCTGTGTTTTGTTTTATTTATTCCTTTATACTGACTTTTACATTTACAAATGCAGCAATTTAGAAATTGAATGAAAGGTTTAGCATGGGGAAACCCTTTTTGAAAGATAAAAATTGCATTTTATATACAACTATATAGATCAGACCAAAATAAGAGACAAATTAGGAGGAAAGAGGGACAGAGGGACTTTGTTCCAAATCAGGGACAGTCCCTAGAAATCAGGGACAGTTGGAAGCCATGCTCTGGTGAGGATTTTCCAGTAGTAGACAGTTAACAAATATGAATATGAAATATTTTCTAGGTATGCTGATGCCAAGAGCAGAGGGTGAGCCTCATTCTGCAGACACAAGAGAGATACAGTATATGACTTGAACTCTATCAATTAAAGGGTGTGAAGCTTGTTGTTTAAAGGGCTGATTGCAGACACACCTTCCTGCCGTAGCTTCTGTGCTGGCAAGGGCCACTATTTCAACTCAATGACTTCTTAACTAAAGAGTCTCGTTGATGAGATCAGGAGCATCTGGAAAATTACAACTCTTTTTATCTCTGTGAGACCAGGGTGCGGCTCCATCAAAATTTCAATTCGGACCAAATACAGCATTTAAAGGGTCAGTTCATCCAAAAGAATTTTTGATCTGGGTAGATGCTGTTGTTATTATATATTGGAAATTCTGCCAGTGAGATCTCTGCATCTATGTTTGTACTGTAGAATTGCACCACCTGTAGCAAAAAAAAAAAAAAACAAAACAAATCTAATCCTTGCCATCTCAGATAGCAAGGATAATTTGCCACAAATTTGTGGCAGTGTTGAATTGTAAGTCAGTTAACTTGCTGCACATTTGCACTTGAGAGTTGTACATTTGCAGAGTACTTGAAGCACAAATTCTAAATGACGCTTTTCCAATTTTTAGCAAATTTGAATGGCAAGAGCAAAGTTGCAGTGGTGAGTCTACAGTAAGAGCTCTTCAAGTGTACAGCATGAAAATTCAGCCACAGTGACCCCTATGGTGGGATGACTATTGTACAACATAACTAAACCAGAACTTGCAGCAGACTTGCAGAATGTTTGGAAAGAAAGCTGATCTGGCGTCATGCAATGCAGACTTGCTGTGATTGTGCAACAGATTTGTGAAGCCTGGCAAGTCTACAAAACACTTAGGAAGTCATTTTCAAACTTGCAGCTCAGTTGCTTACTATCTGGGATTTGGGATATACATATGTTTGAGCACCTCTTGCTAATTGACACATTTTGTAGAGATTTTAAAGGAGTCTATTATTAAATGTTTTCAAAGAATCAGCTGAGATTCGCACATTTTTCTTGTTGGGATTGATTGGGAAAATGTGTGAATCATGGGTGAAAGTTGTTTAAATCTTGTGTGACAGTGAAAGCATGTATAAATACACCTGAAAGTTTATCTATACCATACTATATTGCAGCTCTCCAGTCCTCAGTGAAGCCTGCATTGTTTTGTATATTTTTTTTCTACATTAAAAAAAATAAAAATAAATCACCTGTTGATCCTACCAGTTACACCCTTCCTACGGTAAAAACTCTCACTTGCACTACTGTACCTTTTAAGGAGTAGAATTTTAACCCTAAAAATGTGTTAGGAGTATAGAACCCACTCCCCACATCTGACATAAAGGGCTTGTTCATTTGTTCACACGTGCACCAATGCCTTGTGTTTAACCTGCATTTATTAGATGTTTTTAAAGCCTTATAACCACCCTTCAATGCCTGCCATGAATATTACAATGGGCACCAGTACACACTTGAGCAGTAGCGTTGTGTTGCATTAGACAATAAAGTGTTACTAAACCCAGGATCCTACAGTCACTATATCTGTTCTCCCACAGAACATGGTAATGCAATTTCCCCATAGAGTCTAACAATTCCAAGAAGGGCATAAAACACACACACCTTCATGTGGGTATAATCAACTTTTGGGGGTACACACACAATTTGTGGTAAAGAGTATGAAAATGACCCTTGGAAATTCTCTGCAAGACTATGGGATGCACCCAGTACCAGCGCAATATAAAGAGAAGGAAAATTGGGACTTTGTATGAAGCAACTGGGGACTAAAGATGCCTCCATCACTGTGAGTTACAGTGAAAAAAGGTGGGATTTGGGGCTTTGAATGAGGCACAAGAAAGGAAACAGGTATGAAATCATAAACATGTATTTAGCAAATACATATGGCATAAAAACATCCAATTTGATAATGCTTCAAATAGTAGGCTAATTTGTGACCATGGCCCAGTACAGTGCATTTGTATATCAAAATATACACATTTTGAACAATAAATGTTTGGAATATGACAGGGATGGAGGCACGTTACCAATTATGGACATTGCCTCATATAAAGTCCCAACCCCCCCTTTTATTTCCTGATGAACAATAACTGATGACATAAACCATAGTTGTTCCATATAAAAGATCATAATAGGCAAAACAAAAGTACATGATGAAAAGTGCATCTTATGTAAAAACCATATATGTATGCATCTTGAAGAGCGTGACCTGTTTCGGGAATTATATCACATTTTCAGGAGCGGATGCATACAGCATATCTATAAAAAGAATATATAACTGATGTGATCTGGTATTAGCCCCAATAATGGGGAAGATGGAAAAAATAAAGAGCAAGAAAGGCCAGAAGAAGGGAAAATATCCAACCCCCCCAGTGGCGTCACTAAGGGGGGGGCAGAGGGGGCCATGACCCCTCCAAAATTATGCTGTGCCCCCCCCCAATTAAAATGCCATTAAAATGCCTTTTGGATTATTTTTTCCCCCTGCATCTTGCTCGGGCCACCACCGGCGGAGGCTCTCCTGAGAGCGGAGAGCGTCACCTGTCATCTCCTTAGGGGGTTTTCTCCCCCTCCCCCTGCATTTTAATATCCCACCCCTGCACAGAGGCGGAAGTCCTGACTCCCGCTGTCCGACTCCCGCCAATGTAGGCTGCCATCCCGATTAAGGACTTGGGACTCCACACACACCCAGAAGTCCCGAGTGTGCTGCTGTCGGGCAGCGGGGAGGATAACCCAGCCTGGGGATGAGGACATGGACTGACTGGCTCTGGGGAAGCGGTGCCTCCCAATGACAGCTGCGGGGAAGAACTGAAGTGGGTACCCTGCTGGGAGGACAGGACAGGAGGCAGCAGCACGGATCGGATGGGACAGTGGGAGTGCTGCCTGAGCTTTCCCAGGCTTGTTGTTGTGGGCACTGTGATGGCGGCATGGCAGAGTCTGGCAGTCTGGCTTTGGCGGGAGATTGTAGCTTGCTCCCGCCTCGCCGTCCACAGTCCAGGTTTCACTGGGCCTGGGCGGGCTAAGGCTTCCACCACACTCCTGCACCTGCATGTGGGAGACAAGCACTTCCCTGCCGGGGCTTGGCATGCGGCTGGAGAGACAAGCAGGCTCAGCAGTGACAACTAATGGGCATTGGGCAGATGGGAACCATCACAAATGCTTGTCCTATGGGGCTATGGTGGGGGTCCTGCAAAGAAGAATAGGAGAAACTGCCTAAAAATAGGTATGCCAAGCTTGTAGCATTATATTGAAAAAGACTTGAGGCTGTAATTGGTGCCAAAGGTGGTTCAACAAAGTATTTCGCAAAAGCTGTGAATACGTATGTACATGGGATTTTGTTTCGTTTTTAATTTTTATTAATTTTGCAACGATTTCAAACAAACTTCTTTCACTTTGTCATTATGGGGTATTGTTTGTAGAATTTTGAGGAAAAGAATGAATTTAATCCATTTTGGAATAAGGCTATAACATAACAAAATGTGGAAAAAGTGAAGCGCTGTGAATACTTTGCACGCATGCACTGTATATCTAAAACTAAAATAAAAAAAATAAAAAAAACATTGTTAGGGTTTTCATACACTTTAACAAAATCCGGGCTGTTTTATGTGATTATTGCTAAAGAACCATGAAAGCATTTTGTGCTCTTTATCCTTTTGGCTCTCCTGCTGTATTTTTATGCTTTGTTGAACAGAATCTCTACAGGGAACAAAAACAGACAAGGTGTGCTTCTGCAAATGTTAATGTACGGTTGTGTTTGCTAAGTTTAACAATGTATTATGGGAATATAAAGCTTTTTTACAAAAATCAATGAAAAAAATGTTGTAGCATAAATGTAACAGTGTACAAAAAAAAAGAAAAACAAGGAAAAACTATAAAGAGCAGAATAGTTTAGGGACCCCTTTCCTAGTACTTGTATAAAGGTTTTGCATGTAATTTATTTCTATAGTTTAAAAAAACTCAGATAATTATGAAATGTTCATGTTTCATTGTTTATGGATTTCAGCAGTTCAAGCTGACATTTATGACCGCATATGAATAAGTCACAGTAGTGACTCCTCCCTACACCGTCCTCTTTGGATCTATGCAAGATGTCATTCAGAGACAGTGGGGTTGATTTACTAAAACTGAAGTGTGCAAAATCGGGTGCAGCTGTACAAGGTAGCCAATCAGCTTCTAACTTCAGCTTGTTCAATTAAGCTTTGACCAAAAAACTGGTTTCTATGCAGAGCTTAACCAGATTTTGCACTCATTTATTATGATTATACATATATATATATATATTTTTGAGCAGCACAATTAATCGTTAAAAAATCGAGATTGTGATACAACCCCCTCACAATCTTAAACAGCATTTCCTTGATTCAGTGCAGAGAATTCTCTGCTTACTGCTGACAGCTGTCAACCCCCCTCCCCCCCAAAACAGGCAGCCTGCCGAGTTTATCACAGCATCGCTTAGGTGGAGATAAAGAGAAACATTGTAACATTAAGTTCTTTTAGATCTAAGGAATTAATTCACCGCTGACATCCGTCACTCCATATAGGTGAATGGAGCGTCCGACCAGGTCTGTATTCTAAGCAAAAAAATGTGTCACATGACCCTCTTCCTATTGAAAAAACAAAAGTTGGATTCAAAATGGCCGACTTGAAAATGGCTGCCATGGTCACCACCCATCTTGAAAAGTTTCCCCCCTCACATATACTAATGTGCCACAAACAGGAAGTTAATATCACCAACCATTCCCATTTTATTAAGGTGTATCCATATAAATGGCCCACCCTGTACAAGTCCCACAAGGCACTGCTCCCACACGATTCCATTCTTCTTTTAGCAGGCTCAACACTAGGGGAGCTCACCACATATATCCATTCTCCCCCTCCCCATGATCACCAGTCCTTATGCTGATCTACCTGCCTTCCAAAGCCAGCTAAGTACTCAGCACACGGACCCCAGCAGACTGCAATCTGTCTGTACTTACTCAGAGACTTCCTGCCCCTTACTGTCCGTACCTGTGTGCTTACTGTACTTTAGGACCGGAGGTCCTTGTTCCACCCCTACCCTGATTACTGGCCACAGCCAGCTGAGCAAATTGCTCCACTTACGAGACTCCCTCCATCAACATTATCTGGCAGCAGCGGCACTCTCATATCAGAGTGGAATTGGGTTCATGGTCCCTCATCCTTTCAGGCTGTCACTTTACCTGAGCACTTCCCTCAGTATCCACAGGCCTATTATGTGCTGATACTCTCCACATTGAAGTGATATCATTGCCCATGATCTATGTTCCAGTGGCCTATAACTGATTTAGTCAGTGTGTATGCATGAATAGCTTTTGGTGGATGAATGTGCTTGTCAGCCGGCTAGTTTGGTCCCCCTTTTGTAACATTGACAATGTTGCCAATTTTTAGAATTTTTGTGTTCACAGTGATTGTTGTCATTGCCCACCATTTTTTGTACACTATACTTTATACAAATAAAACTACCTTATTTAAACTACAATAGAATACACAATAAACCGCGCTAAAGAGTCCAAAACAGCAGCAGCAAAATTACATATGTATACAAAAAAGACAATAAGCTGCGCTCACATTAATAATAATAAAAATAAAAATAAAAATTATTGATATAAAGTCCCAATGGTGTGGTATACCCTACACCACTAAAAGTCTGTGCAGTTCGTCGTAATTGTGATATCACACCAGAGAAAGAAAGGTGAAGTGAATCAGAGGTCCGCCACCAATAATAATAAGAGGGCTTACCAGAACACTAAGTGTTCAATTGCCTGTATGTCCCCGACCTGGGATCTGGGTCACTCTTATTCCACTTCAGACAAGGTCCCTTTATCTCTATGCAGCACCTTCCTCTCTTATGATCACCAAAAGGCTAGGAAATTCTATCACGTTTGATCCCGCTCTCCCACTCACGGTTACCAGTGCATCATATAGAAGAGAGGATAACTCATAGTGAAGTACGTTGAAGTGATATCACACCATAGAAAGAAAGGTGAAGTGAATCAGAGGTCCGCCACCAATAATAATAAGGGGGCTTACCAGAACACTGAGTGTTCAATTGCCTGTAAGTCCCCGACCTGGGATCTGGGTCACTCTTATTCCACTTCAGAAAAGGTCCCTTTATCTCTATGCAGCACCTTCCTCTCTTATGATCACCAAAGGGCTAGGAAATTCTATCACGTTTAATCCCGCTCTCCCACTCACGGTTACCAGTGCATCATATAGAAGAGAGGATTACTCATAGTGAAGTACGTTGAAGTCAGTTTATTAAAATATAAGGTAATGTACTCACATTTGACATGGATAAAAAACGCATGTAAGCATGTATGCCGGCCGGCTACTAAACACGATCACTGCAAACACAGTGGTGACGTCTCCTCCCGGACGTACGTTTCGTCACAAATGACGTCGTCAGCGGGGATAGGGCGCGCCGCTGCATCACCACTCATATATAACCCAAAGGCCGTCCCCCAATCTGAGGCGCGAGCGGCCATACTGAGTCCGGGAAAAATAGCATAAATTTTGCCCAAAACTCGCTATTGTTAACCAGTAGAGATCCGCGCTATAGACGAAAGACGTCTACAGCGTGGATCTGAATCTCCGGGAGGACGTCTATTGACGTCCGCCCCTTAACACGCCCCCTGCGCGCTCTCACGAGCGGCGGCGGCGCGCGCGCGCCGCCGCGCGCTGCGTGGGCGTGCCCGCGGGTCGGGCAGACTCGATGTCCGCTCCTGACCCGCGATCGCCTTACAGAGCTGTAGAACGGGGAACCGCCGATGTAAACACGGCGGTTCCCCGTTCTGTGAGAGGGGGAAAAGCAGATCTACTGATCCCTGTCACTGGGATCAGTTAGATCTGTTATGTCCCGGCCAGCCCCGCCCCCCCACAGTTAGAACACACCCAGGGAATATATTTAACCCCTTCACTGCCCCCTTCAGGTTAACCCCTTCACTGCCAATGACATTTACACAGTAATCAGTGGACATTTAAATTTCTGATCGCTGAATAAATGTCATTGGTCCCAAAAAAGTGTCAAAAATGTCCGACATGTCCCCCCCAATATCGCAATCCCAATAAAAATCGCAGATCGCCGCCATTACCAGTAAAAAAAAAAATAATAATAAAAACGCCATAAATCAATTCCCATAGTTTGTAGATGCGATAACTTTTGCGCAAACCAATCAATAAACGCCGAGTGTGATTTTTTTTACCAAAAATATGTAGAAGAATATAAATCGGCCAAAACCGATGAATAATTGTTTGTTTTATTTTTTATTTTTGGATATTTATTAGAGCAAAAAGTAAAAAATATTGTTATTTTTTCGAAATCGTTGCTCTTTGTTTGTTTATGGCGCAAAAAATAAAAACCGCAGAGGTGATCAAATACCACCAAAAGAAAGCTCTATTTGTGGGAAAAAAAGGACATCAATTTTATTTGGGTACAACGTCGCACGACCGCGCCATTGTCATTCAAAATGCAACAGCGCTGAAACCTGAAAATTGGTCTGGGCAGGAGGGGGGTTTAAGTGCCCAGTAAGGAAGTGGTTAAAATTGAAACTGGCGTGTCACTTAACTAGAAAACTTTAATAAAATCAACAATCTCATCAAATGGTACACCCCAAATGTGCCCACAAAGTAGAGGGGCATATAATACCATTGTTACAAGGGGGTATATAAAAAAAAAAAAAAATTCTAATTGTGTTTTAAAAAAAGAATATGGTATCCTATAATAAAATATTAGCCATATAGGATTTAGGGAGGTCAAGATACATTTATTAATCCAATATAATTCTAGAGATTCCAAATCATCAGGATTCCCACAGAAGCCATTAAAGCAATTAAGAACTTATGATCATCCTGATGACCTCCGAAGTTCCAAAACCATATGGTCAATATAGAATACATAAAACTGGATATCTAGCCAAATTATATATAATTAAAGGGACTATATTCATTTATCACCAAAAGAGGCCGCTAGAGACCCAAATCAGGTTTACATTGATGGTTTTAACCCCACCGCCCAAAAATTTGGAGTACAATATAAGAATTTCTTTATTGTGACAGACTTTTCTTTTCCTTATACCATAAACAGTCACCATTTTTCCTAGAGATGTTGCCTCCTATGTACTACTATCAGTAGCATTAGTTAAGGGTCATACCTTTCTAGACTTCAATCTTACTACTTGTTTATTATAGTAAATAATGTTGTGATGTTATAACTTATTAATGGATTAAGATCTCCAGTTTAAGGTATATTATATGGATCTAAACCATACTGGGTCCACATCTAAAAGATCACAACCCACTAACGTTAGGTCCCAGAAGGTATGCTGATATAGGGATTATGAGTTGTCTATGAATGCATTGGTATCAACCTCTATATTTAAACCGTGGGGGACAAAAGATCTTATTCTATAGATCCAGGACATCTCTAATTTAGAGATGCCCCTGATCAAAGAGCCCCCTCGCCAATGAGATGTATAGTGGTCTATCCCTAAAAAGATAGTTTTAGAGGGATCCCTGTTATGATGGTCTCTATAATGCTTAGAGACCGAATGATTTCTAAACCCCGACAGAATGTTGGTTATATGTTCGTTTAACCGAACTTGAATACTGGAGTCCACATGGACATTGTATCAGGTATACTACTGCTTTAGTATTGCATGAAATAAAGGACCTAATGTCAAACTGTGTGGACCGACTAGTAGAGGTAAAGAATTGTGTTCTCCTAGTGGTAGAGCTGTTATAAGCACATACCCTACATCTGCCACATTTGTAAAAGCCCTTTAGATCTTGGAAAAAGATGGGTTTACTAATAGGGGGGTTGATGACATTTGGAGCAACTCTATTTCTTAGGGAGGATGCTCCTTTATATACTATCGCTGGTCGTTCTGGTAGAGAACTCCCTAAAACTCGGTCATTTCTAAGAATGTGCCAGTGTTTCATTATCAATTGCTTGATCTGTTTTGCTTGGACTGAATAGGTTGTAATGAACGGTAGTTGAGGGGCAGTTCTCCGACTCTCAGGGCCCCTTTCTTTCAAAAGATCCCCTCTGTCCATCTGAACCACCTCATCAAAAATCGGAGATAAGAACTCTTGGTCATAGCCCTTCTCACGGAACCTCTGCGTCAAGATTCCAGCTTGTTGTTGAAAAGTGTCTATGTCAGTACAATTGCGTCGAAGGCGCATGTACTGACTTTTTGGGACCCCTCGAAGCCATGGCTGATAATGACAACTTTTCAATGGAATGAAAGAATTGCGGTCCGAGGGTTTAAAGTAGGTGGAGGTTTTAAAATATCCATCCTTAACTTCGATGTTGAGATCAAGAAAGTTAACCATTTGGGGGTGGGCCTCATATTTTAATTCTATCCCCCTGTTATTGTGGTTCAACATATTAAAGAACTCGTCTAGACTCTGTCTGTCCCCATCCCACAGGAGGAGGACATCGTCTATATACCTTGCCCAGAGGACCACCTCAGGTCTCTCCTGGGCATAGACGACATCCTCCTCCCATAGGGCCATAAACAGATTTGCGAGACTCGGTGCATATTTTGCACCCATGGCTACACCTCCTGTCTGTCTCAGATCTGCTCAAGAAATTATACAACTTGGTGTTATTGTCCCCCTATCTTAATTTTATACTCCGGGTGGGGGTTTACCAATTGAAAGAACTAGAGTTGTAGCTTCAATTCCTACCTATAAAATTTTGGAGGTGGATGAAATTTGGGAGCCTGGCGTTAAGAAAGTAAGGTAACTTTTCAACAGTAATAGTCGGTACCGAAGCTCCCCAGGGTTTTTCAGTCATGTACGCGGAAGCTGCGTTAACATGACTGTATCTGTGAAAAGTTGTTGTTCGACCTTAGAACTGCGTC
>BLSH010431974.1:244133-256309 GCA_018402905.1 Glandirana rugosa
ACAGATAGAGTTCATTATGGAACTCCTCGAGTTCGCAGCTACACACAATTACTTCTGGTTTAACCAGAAGTTTTACCAACAAGTTAGAGGTGTAGCCATGGGTGCAAAATATGCACTGAGTCTCGCAAATCTGTTTATGGCCCTATGGGAGGAGGATGTCGTCTATGCCCAGGAGAGACCTGAGGTGGTCCTCTGGGCGAGGTATATAGACGATGTCCTCCTCCTGTGGGATGGGGACAGACAGAGTCTAGACGAGTTCTTTAATATGTTGAACCACAATAACAGGGGGATAGAATTAAAATATGAGGCCCACCCCCAAATGGTTAACTTTCTTGATCTCAACATCGAAGTTAAGGATGGATATTTTAAAACCTCCACCTACTTTAAACCCTCGGACCGCAATTCTTTCATTCCATTGAAAAGTTGTCATTATCAGCCATGGCTTCGAGGGGTCCCGAAAAGTCAGTACATGCGCCTTCGACGCAATTGTACTGACATAGACACTTTTCAACAACAAGCTGGAATCTTGACGCAGAGGTTCAGTGAGAAGGGCTATGACCAAGAGTTCTTATCTCCGATTTTTAATGAGGTGGTTCAGATGGACAGAGGGGATCTTTTGAAAGAAAGGGGCCCTGAGAGTCGGAGAACTGCCCCTCAACTACCGTTCATTACAACCTATTCAGTCCAAGCAAAACAGATCAAGCAATTGATAACGAAACACTGGCACATTCTCAGAAATGACCGAGTTTTAGGGAGTTCTCTACCAGAATGACCAGCGATAGTATATAAAGGAGCATCCTCCCTAAGAAATAGAGTTGCTCCAAATGTCATCAACCCCCCTATTAGTAAACCCATCTTTTTCCAAGATCTAAAGGGCTTTTACAAATGTGGCAGATGTAGGGTATGTGCTTATAACAGCTCTACCACTAGGAGAACACAATTCTTTACCTCTACTAGTCGGTCCACACAGTTTGACATTAGGTCCTTTATTTCATGCAATACTAAAGCAGTAGTATACCTGATACAATGTCCATGTGGACTCCAGTATGTTGGTAGGACCAAAAGACCTCTTCAAGTTCGGTTAAACGAACATATAACCAACATTCTGTCGGGGTTTAGAAATCATTCGGTCTCTAAGCATTATAGAGACCATCATAACAGGGATCCCTCTAAAACTATCTTTTTAGGGATAGACCACTATACATCTCATTGGCGGGGGGGCTCTTTGATCAGGGGCATCTCTAAATTAGAGATGTCCTGGATCTATAGAATAAGATCTTTTGTCCCCCACGGTTTAAATATAGAGGTTGATACCAATGCATTCATAAACAACTCATAATCCCTATATCAGCATACCTTCTGGGACCTAACGATAGTGGGTTGTGATCTTTTAGATGTGGACCCAGTATGGTTTAGATCCATATAATATACCTTAAACTGGAGATCTTAATCCATTAATAAGTTATAACATCACAACATTATTTACTATAATAAACAAGTAGTAAGATTGAAGTCTAGAAAGGTATGACCCTTAACTAATGCTACTGATAGTAGTACATAGGAGGCAACATCTCTAGGAAAAATGGTGACTGTTTATGGTATAAGGAAAAGAAAAGTCTGTCACAATAAAGAAATTCTTATATTGTACTCCAAATTTTTGGGCGGTGGGGGTAAAACCATCAATGTAAACCTGATTTGGGTCTCTAGCGGCCTCCTTTGGTGATAAATGAATATAGTCCCTTTAATTATATATAATTTGGCTAGATATCCAGTTTTATGTATTCTATATTGACCATATGGTTTTGGAACTTCGGAGGTCATCAGGATGATCATAAGTTCTTAATTGCTTTAATGGCTTCTGTGGGAATCCTGATGATTTGGAATCTCTAGAATTATATTGGATTAATAAATGTATCTTGACCTCCCTAAATCCTATATGGCTAATATTTTATTATAGGATACCATATTCTTTTTTTAAAACACAATTAGAATTTTTTTTTTTTATATATACCCCCTTGTAACAATGGTATTATATGCCCCTCTACTTTGTGGGCACATTTGGGGTGTACCATTTGATGAGATTGTTGATTTTATTAAAGTTTTCTAGTTAAGTGACACGCCAGTTTCAATTTTAACAATAGCGAGTTTTGGGCAAAATTTATGCTATTTTTCCCGGACTCAGTATGGCTGCTCGCGCCTCAGATTGGGGGACGGCCTTTGGGTTATATATGAGTGGTGATGCAGCGGCGCGCCCTATCCCCGCTGACGACGTCATTTGTGACGAAACGTACGTCCGGGAGGAGGGCGCGCTGACGTCACCACTGTGTTTGGAGTGATCGTGTTTAGTAGCTGGCCGGCATACATGCTTACATGCGTTTTTTATCCATGTCAAATGTGAGTACATTACCTTATATTTTAATAAACTGACTTCAACGTACTTCACTATGAGTTATCCTCTCTTCTATATGATGCACTGGTAACCGTGAGTGGGAGAGCGGGATTAAACGTGATAGAATTTCCTAGCCCTTTGGTGATCATAAGAGAGGAAGGTGCTGCATAGAGATAAAGGGACCTTGTCTGAAGTGGAATAAGAGTGACCCAGATCCCAGGTCGGGGACTTACAGGCAATTGAACACTCAGTGTTCTGGTAAGCCCCCTTATTATTATTGGTGGCGGACCTCTGATTCACTTCACCTTTCTTTCTATGGTGTGATATCACTTCAACGTACTTCACTATGAGTTATCCTCTCTTCTATATGATGCACTGGTAACCGTGAGTGGGAGAGCGGGATCAAACGTGATAGAATTTCCTAGCCTTTTGGTGATCATAAGAGATGAAGGTGCTGCATAGAGATAAAGGGACCTTGTCTGAAGTGGAATAAGAGTGACCCAGATCCCAGGTCGGGGACATACAGGCAATTGAACACTTAGTGTTCTGGTAAGCCCCCTTATTATTATTGGTGGCGGACCTCTGATTCACTTCACCTTTCTTTCTCTGGTGTGATATCACAATTACGACGAACTGCATAGACTTTTAGTGGTGTAGGGTATACCACACCATTGGGACTTTATATCAATAATTTTTATTTTTATTTTTAATGATTATTAATGTGAGCGCAGCTTATTGTCTTTTTTTTATTTAAACTACAGCCCGGTGTGTCCCCTAGATGGGTATCTATGTGTTCAATCACGATTGTTAGCCAATGCTTGTCTTTAGCCCTAGGGACCCCATCCCAGCCTTGAGAATGAGTGGCGATATTTGAATGTAACCATACATTCAAATAGTTGATTTAGGTACAGTCCCTACGGGGGAATCACTTCAACCCCCCTTTTTTTCAATCACCACATATATCCCCAGGCTCAAATGTCCTCAATGCCAGAGGTGTACAGCTGCACTCCTGGCTACACTATATATACAGTATCTCACAAAAGTGAGTACACCCCTCACATTTTTGTAAATATTTAATTCTATCTTTTCATGTGACAACACTGAAGAAATTATGCTTTGCTACAATGTAAAGTAGTGAGTGTACAGCTTGTATAACAATGTAAATTTGCTGTCCCCTCAAAATAACTCAACTCACAGCCATTAATGTCTAAACCGCTGGCAACAAAAGTGAGTACACCCCTAAGTGAAAATGTCCAAATTGGGCCCAATTAGCTATTTTCCCACCCAGGTGTAATGTGGCTCATTAGTGTTACAAGGTCTCAGGTGTGAATGGGGAGTAGGTGTGTTAAATTTGATGTTATCGCTCTCACTCTGTCATACCGGTCACTGGAAGTTCATCATTGCACCTCATGGCAAAGAACTCTCTGAGCATCTAAAAAAAGAATTGTTGCTCTAAGATGGCTTAGGCTATAAGAAGATAGCCAAGACCCTGAAACTGATCTGAAGCACGGTGGCCAAGACCACACAGCGGTTTAAAAGGACAGGTTCCACTCAGAACAGGCCTCGCCATGGTCGACTAAAGAAGTTGAGTGCACATGCTCAGTGTCATATCCAGAGGTTGTCTTTGGGAAATAGACGTATGAGTGCTGGCAGCATTGCCTGTTAGTGCTCAGACCATACGCCGCACACTGCATCAAATTGGTCTACATGACTGTCATCCCAGAAGGAAGTCTCTTCTAAAGATGATACACAAGAAAGCATGCAAACAGTTTGCTGAAGACAAGAAGACTAAAGACATGTATTACTGGAACCATGTCTGATGAGACCAAGACAAACTTATTTGGTTCAGATGGTGTCAATCGTGTGTGGCAGCAACCAGGTGAAGAGAACAAAACAAGGGTATCTTGCCTACAGTCAAGCATGGTGGTGGGAGTGTCATTGTCTGGAGCTGTATGAGTGCTGCCAGCACTGGGGAGCTACAGTTCATTGAGGGAACCATGAATGCCAACATGTACTGTGACATAATGAAGCAGAACATGATCCCCTCCCTTCGGAGACTGGGCTGCAGGGCAGTATTCCAGCATGATAATGACCCCAAACACCCCTCCAAGACGACCACTGCCATGCTAAAGAAGCTGAGGGTAAAGGTGATAGACTGGTCAAGCATGTCTCCAGAACTAAACCCTATTGAGCATCTGTGGGGAATCCTCAAATGGAAGGTGGAGAAGCGCTAGGTCTCTAACATCCACCAGCTCCGTGATGTCGTCATGGAGGAATGAAAGAGGACTCCAGTGGCAAACTGTGAAGCTCTAGTGAACTCCATGCCCAAGAGGGTTAAGGCAGTGCTGTAAAATAATGGTGGCCACACAAAATATTGACACTTTGGGCCCAATTTGGACATTTTCACTTAAGGGTGTATAATATACTTACAAAAATGTGAAAGGTGTACCCACTTTTGTGAGATACTGTGTATATATCTCCAAATAACTCAACACACAGCCATTACTAAACCCACAACAGTAAAATCAGTCTGTATATGCAGCAGTTATACTCACTGTGGAACTTAAAGCGTTTGTTAACCTCCAAAAAAAATGCTGCTCCTGTCTTTTTAATGTGCAATTAGCATGGCGCTTTTGTTTTTTAAATTATCTCTCTGTATCCCCTAAAATACCTGTTAGGGAGTAATGCCAGGGTCATGACTCCCTTCCCGAGTGCCGACTCCCCTTATCATGTAGCTGATCCTGAGAGCCTGTGGTCTGTGCAGTCTGTATCACTAGCAGCTCCCCTATTCTCCTATGCCTGCCTTCAGCTCCCCACTTCTCCTCCTCCCTCTCCTTGTCAGCAGGTAGAGTCTCTTCTCTGCTCTCAGAATTAAATTTAAAAGCCCCCATCCCCTCTGTATAAGTTCCCCTGTGTCCGTGTTATATCATAAATATTCTTATCTATATAGATAACACACCGGCCTACACACGGCTCTCTCTCTCTCCTCTCCAGCTGACGTCAGCAGCAGTGCTCGGCCCCACCCTCAGAAATTCTTGGCTGAGCATAGGAAAGGAGAAAATGACAAATGATCCTAGGAAGCCTGAGTGTTATCAGTACAGATAAGTATATATATGTTATAACACAGGCACAGGGGAACTTATTGTGCTAATACAGAGGGCATGGGAGCATTTCATACTATTGTCTTAACAACCAATTTAAGGAGTTAATCCTCTGCATTGTGTAAAAAGGCTGTTTTATCTTGTATGCATGGATCCTTCCCTCCTGCACTGTCTATCTAGGGAAAACAAGCTAACACAGGCAGGGTAGTCCTCCTGCACATGCTCATTTGTGTCTTTTATGCTGGAGAGAACATTTACTTGATCTCATAGATAGCCAGGTCACATGATATTGACATCACACATGTGGGCGTTTATACAGGCTACAGTGGAAATCTCCTTCTACCTGAACTCTCAGCACTGGAGAAACTGTGCAGTTTATAAGGAAACCATGGTATACAGATCATCCAAAAAAGGATATTGCGGCAATATTTTAATGTAAAAAGAAGATTTATAAGCTGTGGGCACTGTGGGGGGGCAGATGAACTATTTTGATATTACTGGATTTAGTAACACTTTAAAGCAGAGGTCCGCCAGGGAAAAAAAAATAAAAGTCAGCAGCTACACATACAGTAACTGCTGACTTTTAATAATAGGACACTTACCTCTCCTGGAGTCCAGTGATGTCGGCACCCGCCGCCGATCTTCGGATCGGGGGTCGGGTGCAGCCGCGTCCATTGCGGGTAAGGGAACCCGGACGTGTAGCATTACAGCTTCACGCCGGGCACCTTTCTGCGCATGCGCGAGGCTCCACTGCGCTCTGCTATTGGCCAGGCAGCCAGTAGCAGAGCGAGGATGGAGGGGGGAGTCGGGCTGCTGACAGAATCCAACCAGCGGAAGTTCCACTTTTGGGTGGAACTCCACTTTAATGTCTAAACCAGGATGGATTTGTTTTAAATCAAGTCGATTTAAATCATGATTTAAATCACTAGTAAAAAGGCTTGATTTAAATCATAATTTTTAAAGAGCAACTTTCATCTCTGTCCCGCAGCGGCTCCTCCTCTGAGCCGATGTTGACTCACCGACCATCCCATTCACTTTAATGGGACGGCTGGTGATGCGGCAGTGACACAACAAGGTGAGGGACGTGGCGGCAGCAGGTGAGTGGATGCCCGCTAACAGGTGCTGCCATGATTGATCTGAAATGACAGGTGCTCTTTAAATGTAAGGACTTATTCTTGCTGGTAGTTAGAGTCTTTAATATTTGCAAACAAAATGAAGGCTTCCTATTTAGAATAATAAGCTGTCAGGTTAGTAAAACAGCGATATCAGAACCAATTCAATCATACAGTTTGTTGTGTACATAGATTTGCAAAACAATGGGATAAAGGAATATTCCTGAACTTTGTTTTATCTCATGGTTACTATGAGATTGTGTGAATGCATCAATGCAGTGCATGTTATCTCAGCTTGCAGAGCTTGGATTCATTCAATGAGTTTACCAAAAATGTAACTATTGCAGAACATACAGCTTTATGCTGCATAACTAAGCTCTATTTCAAGCTGAATGAGCTAAATTATTAATGAACCCTAAATAGAAAACTATCTTTAGAAAGATTTTTACTCCAAAGGCATTTTATTAAAATAAATTTAATAAAAATAAAAAAAAAATCAATTGAAATAAAAAAAATCCCAATTTTTTTTTTTTTAAGTATGAGCTCAGATAAACTAGGCCGGCATATAACCAAGGTCTTTGTTATATGCCAGCCCTGTTTATCTGAGCTCATACTTTTTCGTTTACATGTAAGTGCAATATTCCTTTAACCAAGGTATCCTCAAGGATTTTACACTATGTGAAGCTCTCATTTCATGTCCAATGCACCCCCTTCTATGGAGAAAACCTGAAGGAGATCCAGTTCAGTGGTACCGTTTCCATCCAGGACACCACAGCGCCCTCCAGTGGACCTCCCACAAAACAAAAGGAATCAACCTTCTGGCTCTGGGAATCCATAGTATATTCAGGCTTGAATATAACTATTTTCTGGTAAGCGCATGAGTTTGACATTGGATGTATGCTTGGAAAAATCTTCATGTGAACCCGTCAGGATACTCACGATATTATTCATCTTACAGTACTGTCACTCATGAATTGTGACCATTGGACTATTTATGTTGACCACTACAGACTCTTTTTGCACAATTTTTTGACTGCTGGTTTTAATTTTCTTACACATTATGGACATTTACATATTTTTAGTGAACTATCCTAAGCACTTTTATTATTTGCACTAATGTTTTTCACCTTTGAATGTTGATCCACACAAGGAATAATCATTTGGTATGTGTATAGGATGTTGTGGGGGGATTGAACTTTCTCAAAACCGTCTCTTGGTAACCCACACCATCTCACTTGCATCCCCCTCTTAACTCAGTGAGCGCTACACTATATTAGCATCTACATTCACACACAACTTTTGTGGGGAAGAGGCTCTTTTCCCCATCAACATGGGGACTAGGTGCTTTGGGGTGGGGGGCGCAGAGCCCCCCCCTGCCCCAAAGCACCCATACACCCATGTTAAGGAATGCAGCCAACACATCTAATGACTGGTAAACTAAAAAAATAGTTTGTTCTTGAGTATAGATTTTTGCAATTTAATTTTTAATTTAAAGTGATTCTAAAGGCAGACGGTTTTTAATCGTAACCACTTCAGTCCAATTAAGGATTTACCTCCATAATGACCAGGCCATTGTTTGCGATATGGCACTGTGTTACTTTAACTGACAATTGAGCGGTTGTGCGACGTTGTACCCAAACAAAATCAATGTCCTTTTTTTCCTACAAACAGAGCTTTCTTTTGGTGGTATTTAATCACCTCTGCGGTCTTTATTTTTTTACGCTAAAAACACAAAAAGACTGACAACTTTGAAATAAAAAACAATATTTTTTACTTTCTGTTCTACAACATATCCAATAAAAATATGTAAAAAAAATCTAATTTATTCATCAGTTTAGGCCAATTTGTATTCTGCTACATATTTTTGTTAAAAAATCCCAATTATCATGATTTAGGAGTTGTAAAGTCTAATTAATAGAATGCATTAAGGTGAAAAACCTTCTGTGCTGCAGCTGCCCCCCCTAATACTTACCTGAGCCTGAACGTTCCAGCGTTGAGCACGAGCCCAGCAGCTCCAGCCACTGTCTCGGGTCCTCATTGGATAGATTGATAGCAGCAGGAGCCATTGGGTTCCGCTGATATCAATCAAATCCAATGATATGGGAGCAGGGTGTGGGGCCAAGTCCTTCTGTCTGTGTCAAATAGACGCAACAGCAGGACTCGGAAGCATGTAATGGGGCACTCGATGCAGAGGAGGAGCCAGGAGCACCACCGGCGGACCCCAGGAAAGGGGAATCAGGCCGCTCTGTACAAAACCCTTGTACAGAGTAGGTAAGAATAACATGTTTGTTATTTAAAAAAAAAAAAAGCAAACCTTTACATTCACTTTAATGCATTCTATGCATTAAGATAAAAAACACCTGTGTGCAGCTACCCCTCTCAGCTCCCCTAATACTTACCTGAGCCCTATCTCGATCCAGTGATGTGCACAAGTGCCTTGGCCATCCAGGAGTCTCCCTCCTGATTGGCTGAGACACAGCAGTGCTGCCATTAGCTCTGGCTGCTGTCAATCAAAGTCAGTGAGTCAATCGGGAGAGAGAGGGGGCAGAGCCAAACCAGGGCTCTGTGTCTGATTGGACACAAGGAGCTGCGGCTCGGCTCAAGTGCCCCCATAGCAAGCTGTTGGGGCACTCAACACGAGGGAGGGGCCAGGAGAGCCAAAGAGGAACCCAAGAAGAGGAGGATCAGGGCTGCTCTGTGAAACACCATTACACAGAGCAGGTAAGTATAACAGGTGCGTAATCTTTAACCGGTTCCCCACCGCACGCCGGCAGTGGGGGAGCCCTGCGCGAATCGCCGTAAATAAACGGCGATTTGCTTTTGGCCACCAGGGGGCGCGGCGCGCGCGCGCGCGCACCTGCCGCACTCCTGAGGAGTGTGCCCGCGGCTCGGGCGGACCTGATGTCCGCCGGCGAGCCGCGATGAGCGGCTACAGGGAAAAGAACGGGGAACCGCCGATGTAAACACGGCGGTTCCCCGCCCTGTCAGTGGGGCATGAGAGATCTACTGATCCCTGTCACTGGGATCAGTTAGATCTCTCATGCCCATGTTAGCCCAACCCCCCCACAGTAAGAACACACCCAGGGAACACAGTTAACCCCTAGCTCCCCCCCCCCAGGTAAACCCCTTCACTGTCAATGACATTTATACAGTAATCAGTGGACATTTAAATTTCTGATCGCTGAATAAATGTCATTGGTCCCAAAAAAGTGTCAAAAATGTCCGACATGTTCGCCCCAGTACCGCTAAAAATCGCAGATCGCCGCCATTACTAGTAAAAAAAAAAAAAAAAAATAAAAACCCCAGAAATGAATTCTCATCATCCGTAAACGCGGCTACTTTTGCGCAAACCAATCAATAAACGCTGATTGCAATTTTTTTTATCGCAAATATGAGGAATTATATAAATCGGCCAAAAACGGTGAAAAAAAATGTTTTTTTATATTTTTTTTTTGGATTTGAATTTTAGCAAAAAGTAAGAAATTTGGGTTTTTTTGCAAAATGGTCGCTCTTCTTTTGTTTATAGCGGCGATAAGAAATGACGCAGCGGTGATCAAATACCACCAAAAGAAAGCTCTATTTGTGGGAAAAAAAGGACGCAAATTTTGTTTGGGTACAACGTCACACGACCACGCAATTGTCAGTTAAAGCGACGCAGTACCGAATCGCAAAAAGTGCTCTGGTCCTAAAGCTGCAAAACCTTCCGGGGCTGAAGTGGTTAAAGAATCACTTTAAAGTGAAATTAAACCTTCAACATTTTTTAGCTTAACACATTGAGCACAATAAAATGAACATTCTCCCGTAATTATTTGTTAACATTTTTATCACAGCGCTTTGCATTATGATGAGGGCTACTGCTCAAGTGCTGCTTCCCTGAATGTCTGGTCCTTACAGGAAAGAGTTAATAGTGGACAGTACAGTCTTGAATCAGTCTTTTAGCTTGGAGAATAGAGGAGGGAGGAGCAGGGAAGTTCCCTGCCATCCTAGGCTAGGGGTTTTTTTTGCACATAGTGTAGGGAGACAACTCTACTCTCAGCATGCAAGGATGACTCCATAGGAAAGGAGCCACCCTGAAACAGAAAACCTAGGCCAGTGCTCATGGCACCAGCTTAAACTGGAACATAGGCAAAGATTAAAGTGTGACTAAACCCGCAACAGTAAAATCAGTCTGTACATGCAGTAAAGCATGCTTCTTATACTCAGTGTGGAGCCTAAGGGGTTAATCCTCTGCATTGTGTAAAAAGGCTGCTTGATCCTGTCTTCTGTGATCCTCCCCTTCTTCCACAGTCCCCAATCCATCTCCTGATAGTACAGAGCATTGGGGTCACTCTGCACATGCTCAGTTTGGTGTGTATTATTAGAGTTTCTTTTCTTGGGAGTGTGCATATGATCAGCATAAGGCCAATCAGCACTGTCCAGACAGAGGGTCAGGCTTCTTGCAGCCTCATAGGACAATCATAGGAAAATGAAATCTCCTCCTACAAGCTTTAACCAGACACTGATAGAAGTCGCGAGACTGCTATATACTGCTGATGAGAAAATGTATTTCGCAGTTTATATTTACTAAAATGATTGCATTTCCATGCTCTGTGTACTGTGGGAAACCAGATCAGGTCCTGGGTTTATAGTAACACTTTAAAGATAAAGAAGCTGCATACTCTGTTATTAAATCGGCTGCTGGAAGTGTTAAAATAGGGTTTATTTTAATTGGAACCCTACATAATTAAAATAAAAAGTCCACAGCGGACTGCATACTAGAGGCAAGCTCCTGTACTTTTGTGGAATTTTTTTTTTTAGTTTGTAATTAACTCCGGGACTAAATATGAAGATTATGTCTACTACAGAATTAAAAAAAGACAAAACAAAATGAAAAATAACTAAAGAGCAATAAACGTTTCAGATTTACTGTAAAAGATTCCCAACAAATAAAGCTGGATTTTTAAAAATAAATATTAATCCAATCACTAAAAATCAACATATAAACAAAAACATATAAAGTTTACCATGACAATGTAATCTCAAAAGTTGTTTTTAATATTATTTAAACCTGCACCTAATATATATCTTTTTTAAACCTGCACCTTTTATTTAACTAAAATAAAAGAATTCCTAGTTGTCCATAATCTGCTCACTTTAATTATTATCAACTACCATGATAATACAAATACTATTATAAAGAAGAATATCTCTCACAAAGAAATAAATTTCTCTATACCCAGCGCTACTGTTTTTTCTTTTTAGAGATGTGCTGTGGTCTAAAAGGTTAGTGGGCTATCGCGACCCATATCTCTTTAAATAAAGAAACACTCTCTATAAGAAGAAATATTATCATAAACATAATAGTACCATCAACTATTATTAATTTCACTCGTCTAATACCTGTTGATCCTTAAGAAAATAAAATCAATTTATTTTCCACGTCCAAATTTTTTCTATATATAATCCACGTCCAAATTTATTATAATTTTTGTTGAAAACTCTAATGTAACAGTACCATTTGAAATATACAAAAACAAATATACAACTAAAAATCACTAACCTAATTATAAATAAAAATTTTTAGGTCGAAATAAA
>BLSH010431974.1:260296-274489 GCA_018402905.1 Glandirana rugosa
ATGTACATGAGAGGAGTGTGGAGTGTATGGTGGGGGGGGGGGGTAATATGTACATGAGAGGGGTGCACATGGTAGAAAAGTGGTATATGGTGTGAATGAGCCCCAATCACTGCAGAGGTCACCTTGCATAGAGCAACTAAAGTTAGCAGCGCAGCAGCAGAACTGGCCCCCACTCTGCTGTAGACACTTCTGTCACCACCCCCTCTCCATCTCAAGTCCCTGCACAAATATCTCAAGTTCTCCCACATAGCTGCCAGCTCACCTCCCTCCACACATCCGGTGTCCTGTCACAGAACAAACTCCTCCATGTGCATGCATTCCTCCTGGGTTCAGCAGCAGCTGGCAGCTCCACCTCCATAATCTGTCTGCAAGCGGCGCTGCCTGGAGGACACAGAGGGGGGCACTGGAGAATGCTGAGAGTGGCAGCTGTATACGAGAGACCCTCGCTCATCCATCCGACTCTCTCAGTGGGGACACTGACTGGGGGACATTTGCTTCTACTCCCACACACACGTCAGGCAAATTCAAATTAGGCGGCCGCGAGGCCCCTGGAAATGTGAGGCCTAAGGCGGTCGCCTAATTTGCCTAATTATAGAGCCGCCTCTGTCTGCCGGCACCCGCTGATCTGTCAGGACACAGGCAGAACAGCGATCTTCCTATGTAAACAAGGCAGATCGCCGTTCTGTCAGTAGGGAAGACATGAATCCTGAGTTCCTGCAAAGCAGGGACCTGGATCCATGCCTTCCACTAGTAAAAGCACCTCCCACACTACAGTAAAACACCAGCTAGGCACACATTTAACCCTTTGATCGCCCCCTGATGTTTAACCCTTTCCCAGCCAGTGTCATTAGTACAGTGACAGTACATCTTTTTTAGCAATGATTACTGTATTAGTGTCACCACTGGTCCCCAAAAAAGTGTCATAAGTATCAATTAATATCTAATTTGTCCACTGCAATATCACAGTCTCGCTATACGTCGCTGATTGCCACCATTACTAGTAAAAAATAAATAAATTAAAATTCCATAAATATATCCTATAGTTTGTAGACGCTATAACTTTTGCACAAACCAATCAATATATGATTACCAAAAATATGTATCAGAATACGTAGTGGCCTAAATTGATGAAGAAATTTGATTTTTTAACATTTTTTTATTGGATGTGCTTTATAACTGAAAGTAAAAAATATTGGGGTTTTTTTCAGTATTGTTGGTCGTTTTTTGTTTATAGCGCAAAAAATAAAAACCGCAGAGGTGATCAAATACCACCAAAAGAAAGCTCTATTTGTGGGAAAAAAAGGACATACATTTTATTTGGGTACAGCGTCGCAGGACCGCGCAATTGTCAGTTAAACTAACACAGTGCCGTATCGCAAAAAATGGCCTGGTCAGGAAGCGCGCGGGGGGGGGGGGGGGGGATGGTAAGTGGTTAATAAATTAGAGGATTTGATTTACTACACTGTGAGGGGTTTCTCTTTCCATATGTGTTCCGATGTATGGGGCAGTTTATATATAAAGATCCCAGGACATCTTGGTGTTGCTTGCATGATGAGGACTCTTTGACCATTCCTTAATTGGGGGCCACACATATCTGGGAAGGTACATCTGTATACACCAAGGTGATTGCGGAGGTGCTTTTCTTTTCTCTTTCGACTCATGGAAGAGTACTTTGGTCTATGTTTGGAGTGTCACTATGTGCTGCCATCTTGCACTGTTATTATTTACTAATTGTCTCCGTTGCTGAAGAAGGTGGTGAGTGGTTGCCGCATCCCATAAGTTATAGAAATAACAGGATACCCTCGTGAAAGGTGAGACTTAGGTGGCAACACACACTACCAATACAGTATGTTTAAATAATCATGTATTTGCAAATATCCTTAAAACAAACAAGACCTAAACTAATTTTAAAAACATATAGTGGCTGAAAATGGTCATCTTGGTATATAATGGCGTGACTGACTGCTGGCAGCGCGTGTCCCCCTAAGAAAACACAACACATGCAAGAGAGCCCCAATACAGGTGGTCAAGTCCTTGTGGATATAAGTCAGCTGCATCAAAGGGGAAAAAATGGGTAACAGTAGTAATAAGGGGCAAGTTGCAGAATGCATATAAAGCGAAAAAGTCGCCCCCCTCATGTCTACCCAAGTGTACTAACAAAAATACAGCATCTCACAAAAGTGAGTACACCCTTCACATTTTTGTAAATATTTTATTAAATCTTTTCATGTGACAACACTGAAGAAATGACACTTTGCTACAATGTAAAGTAGTGAGTGTACAGCTTGTATAACGGTGTAAATTTTCTGTCCCCTCAAAATAACTCAGCACACAGCTATTAGTGTCTAAACCGCTGGCAACAAAAGTGAGTACACCCCAAGTGAAAATGTCCAAATTGGGCTCAAAGTGTCAAGATTTTGTGTGGCCACCACTATTTTCCAGCACTGCGTTAACCCTCTTGGGCATGGAGGCCAGAGCTTCACACGTTGCCACTGGAGTCCTCTTCTACGCGTCCATGACGACATCGTGGAGCTGGTGGATGTTAGAGACCCTGTGCTCCTTCACCCTCCATTTGAGGATGCCCTGCGGATGCTCAATAGGGTTTAGGTCTAGAGACATGCTTGCCCAGTCCATCACCTTTACCCTCAGCTTCTTTAGCAAGGCAGTGGTTGTCTTTGAGGTTGTTTGGGGTCATTATCATGTTGGAATATTGCCCTGCGGCCCAGTCTCTGATGGGAGGGGATCATGCTCTCTTCAGTATGTCACAGTACATGTTGGAATTCATGGTTCGCTCAATGAACTTTAGCTCCGCAGTGCCAGCAGCACTCATGCAGCCCCAGTCCATGACACTCCCACCACCATGCTTGACTGTAGACATGACACACTTGTCTTTTGACTCCTCACCTGGTTGCTGACATACACGCTTGACACCATCTGAACCAAATACATTTATCTTGGTCTCATCAGACCACAGGACATGGTTCCAGTAATCCATGTCCTTAGACTGCTTGTCTTCAGCAACCGGTTTGCAGGCTTTCTTGTGCATCATCTTTAGAAGGGGCTACTAACCCTTCAGCAATGCTGGCAGCACTCATACATCTATTTCCCAAAGACAACCTCTGGATATGACGCTGAGCATGTGCACTCAACTTCTTTGGTCGACCATGGCGAGGCCTGTTCTGAGTGGAACCTGTCCTGGTACACCACTATATGGTCTTGGCCACTGTGCTACAGCTCAGTTTCAGGGTCTTGGCAATCTTCTTATAGCCTAGGCCATCTTTATGTAGAGCAACAGTTCTTTTTTTTCAGATCCTCAGAGAGTTCTTTGCCATGAGGTGCCATGTTGAACTTCCAGTGACTAGTATGAGAGATTGAGAGCAATAACACCAAATTTAACATACCTGCTCCCCATTCACACCTGAGACCTTGTAACACTAACAGGTCACATGACACCAGGGAGGGTAAATGGCTAATTAGGCTCAATTTAGACATTTTCACTTAGGGGTGTACTCACTTTTGTTGCCAGCGGTTTAGACATTAATGGCTGTGTGTTGAGTATTTTGAGGGGACAGCAAATTTACACTGTTATACAAGCTGTACACTCACTACTTTACATTGTAGCAAAGTGTTATTTCTTCAGTGTTGTCACATGAAAAGATATAATAAAATATTTACAAAAATATGAGGGGTGTACTCACTTTTGTGAGATACTGTATATGTCGCATGGCAGTAACATATTTCTCCATGAAAAGTATTTAATAGGGAGTAGAAAGATCTGTAGGTGCTCCAGTACTGGAGTTCACTGTCCACAGGGATCGACTACATGATGGACAGGGCGGAAAGGACGACTCTATTAAAAAGATGCAGAAACTCATATAGAAAAGTATCATAAGGAGGTCTATAATATATGCCAAAGAGTTAGTTTGAATGTGGGCATAAAGTCACTACTTACCAGCTTAGAAGATATATATTCTTCTCACTCCATGGATCCCGGCATGATCTGCCTGACAGATCACATTCCAGGTTAAATATGGTGCCTGGACGCCCACGCATGCGCATTGGCACCACACCCCCGCCCATATGTCCGCCCCTGTCCATCCTGTAGTCGATTAATATGAGATGCATATGTTGTGCTAATATATGTTTTTAAAATTAGACCCACCCATTTATGGGTTTAGGTCTTGTTTGTTTTAAGGATATTCGCAAATAAATTATTATTTTAAACATAATGTATAGGTAGTGTGTGTTGCCACCAAAGTCCCACCTCTCACGAGGGTATCCTGTTATTTCTGTTATTATTTACTAAACTTTTTTTTTTTTTTTTTATAATAAGATAGACACTTTTCACTAATAGTTCTGTGATTATTGTCACCACTATTTTCATACATAAGGTGATTTATAGGCACTGTTATTTGTGAATTTTTTGATTTGATGACTATTATTTTTTTTTATATTTTTATAGCACTGCACTTTTTGTATATCATATAAACTTTACCATGATAATACAATCTCAAAAGTAATTTTAATATTTTTTTAAACCTGCACCTTCTATTTAAATAAAATAAAATAAATCCTGGTGATTCTTCTATGATTGCTCTCATTCAGGCACTTCCAGTTATCCGGTGAACACTAGTTATTGAAGGCGTGATTTTATCTAATCTGATTTTGAAATAACATATTTCATTATCAACAAAGTTTTACCAAAACCAAAAGGACTTATGCACATTGGACATTTTTACAGCAGCTGTTTTTGGCTTAAAACATTTTTTTCTGCAGTCATTAAACTCCCCAACACGTTATCCTATTTGTCTATGCACGCATAGGCTATTATCAGCGTTTTTTTGGCAGGAGCATTTTCTAGCTGGAAAAAACCCCCAGAACAAGTGGGTATTGAGAGGTGTTTTTCTGCTGTAAAAATGATCTGACTCTGGAAAAAGCTGAAAACAGCTTAACCGGTTCCACACCGCCTACCGTCTATTTACGGCGGCAGTGTGGACGCTGGGCGCGAAGCGCCGTAAAAAAACGGCAATCTGCGAGTGGCCGCTAGGGGGCGTGCCCGCCGCACTCCTGAGGAGTGTGTCCACGGCTCGAGCGGACCCGATGTCCGCCGGCGAGCCGCGATGAGCGGCCACAGTCAAAGAACGGGGAACCGCCGTTGTAAACACGGCGGTTCCCCGCTCTGTTAGTGGGGGCATGGGAGATCTACTGATCCCTGTCATCTCTCATGCCCATGGTAGCCCAGTCCCCCCACAGTTAGAACACACCCAGGGAACACACTTAACCCCTAGATCTCCCCCTGCAGGTTAACCCCTTCACTGCCAATGACATTTATACAGTAATCAGTGGACATTTAAATTTCTGATCGCTGTATAAATGTCATTGGTCCCAAAAAAGTGTCAAAAATGTCTGACATGTCCGCTGCAATATCGCAGTACCACTAAAAATCGCAGATCGCCGCCATTACTAGTAAAAAATAAAAAAAAATAAAAACTCCAGAAATGAATTCTCATCATCCGTAAACGCGGCCACTTTTGTGCAAACCAATCAATAAACGCTAATTGCGATTTTTTTTTACCAAACTAGAAATAATATAAATATATAATATAACTCAGCCAAAACCAATGAAAAAAATGTTTTTTATATATTTTTTTGGATTTGTATTTTAGCAAAAAGTAAGAAATTTGGGTTTTTTTGCAGAATTGTCGCTCTTCTTTTGTTTATAGCGGTGATCAGAAATGACACAGAGGTGATCAAATACCACCAAAAGAAAGCTCTATTTGTGGGGAAAAAAGGACGTACATTTTGTTTGGGTACAACGCCGCACGGCCGCGCAATTGTCAGTTAAAGCGACACAGTGCCGAATCGCAAAAAGTGCTCTGGTCCTAACCTGGGAAATCCTTCCGGGGCTGAAGTGGTTAAAAGCACAAAAAAGCCCAAAAATGTGGCTATTCAGCGTTTATCAGCATTTTAAGGCTTTTATGGGAGTATAGTTTTGCTAAAAAAAGCTTAATGCTACATCTAAATAACGCTAAAAAACACTACTATAAAAACTCTGAAAAATGCACTTTACAGCTCCAGATTTCTACAGCTAACATTATTGGCTTTTTTTTTTTTATAACATTCAGTGTGAATGAGGCCAATCCCTCATGTTTGCTCAATGAGTTGCTTGAAATAAAAATATTTTGTCTTTATTTTGAGTGATTTTTTTGATCTCACTCAGTTTTTTTTTTTGTTTTTTGTATTTGATCCTTTTTGTGCACTCTCACTTTACATTTTTTATATATATTTTTTTTCACTGTTTGTTTTGGATTTTTTTTTCTGGAAAAAAGTTAAATAAACAAAGCTAATGGAGGTGCCTTTTGGCACAAGAATAGATCCAGGAAAGGAGCTTCTGCGGCAAAAAGGAGGAACCAGAGAAGGTAAAATATAAGCAGAATAAACTTCAGCTTTGATTTTACCTTTTCCATTAAATCATTTTATAGAAATCCCAGAATAACCTTCAACACAAAAATATGTTTTGTGCAATAACATTGTTTATTGCATCTATAAAAATGTGTAACTATGTATTTAACATCTTCACTTTTATAGGTGTTATTTTGTAGTTTGGGAACGTTTACTGGTGAAACAACAAAATCTGTTTATCTTTCCGTGTCATATAACGTGTGATTGTTACATAATGGAAGCAATCATTTATGTATTATTACTTCACAGCGATTAATATTCAGATGGGACAAAGAGATAAACAAGACAGTAAAAGGAGGTTTGCAGGCGTTACGAAGCGATGTTGCCACCTCCTGATCCCTGGGGGTGGTTCTGTCTTTTTTTCTTTTATTTGCCAAATGCCGGCAATTTTGCAGGGACTGCACCACGAACGACTGTGATCCAAGAAGACATGTGCAGAACGGAAAAATTTGTTAAGTCTCGGATAGATTATGTTACTTATTTTGGTTTATTGATTAATTTCAGTAATTCATTTAGTTTCATTTCATTTAATTTTATCTCATTTATTAATTTTCTAACGAATTCCAAATTTTCACAACGATTCCAATTCTGAGCAGTCTAATAATGATCAACCGATTCTAATTCTGTGTGAAGAACAGCTGGTTGCTAAGGAGCAGGTCGGAAAGCTGCGTCCTTAACAACCAGTGACTCATCAGCTGTCAACGGACTTCCCCACTGACAGCTGAAATATAAACAACAAAAGAATGCCGGCAATAGAAAATTCTGAAAAATTCCCCCCCCCAAATACATACCAGGCCCTTCGGGTTTGGTATGGATATTAACCACTTTCCGCAAAATCATGCAAAAACACTCTGCTTCAGGTGGTAGTACCAGGTGATGCCTACAGCTGCAGGTATCACCCCGGTACTGTTTTTTAGAGCCGGCTGTCGGCTTTCTTATAATAACAACCGATGCATCTAAGCAGCTGCTCAATTGTTATTATAAGCAGCGGGAGAGGACATTACCCCCCTCCCGCCACCTTCTGCCGCTCTGCCTGGGCTTTACTGTCCCACCGGGAGACCCAAACGACCAGCTGGCATGTCCACCATCTGGCCGAAGACCCAAACAAAGCCGGATTCGGCTTTGATCGGGTCTTGGATCTAGAAACCCAAAGCAATGTCACTTCTGGATTACTGGAGCCTTAAAGGTCGCCAGGTTTAAAAAAAATGAAAGCATTCAAAACAGCCAAACTTAGCATTTTGAATGCAAAGGAGGTGACACGCGACTATTACTGTCATAAGGGATGTTTACATTCCTTGTGACAGCAATAAAAGCGATACGTTTTTTTTTCAAGGAACAATATAAAGAATAAATAAATAAGAAAAAACCCCAAAAAATTTAAAGCGTTCTATCTCTCCGAGCTTGCGCGCAGAAGCGAACACATACATAAGTTGCGCCTGCAAATGTAAACATAGTGCAAACCACACAGGTGGTGTATCACCCCAATCGTTAGAGCGAGAGCAATAATTCTAGCACCAGACCTCCTCTGTAACTCTGAACTGGTAACTGTTAAAACCGTTAAAATTTTAAGCGTCGCTTATGGAGATTTTTAAGTACCGTAATTTGTTGCCATTCCACGAGCATGAGCAATTTTAAAGCATAGCATGTTAGGTATCTATTTACTCAGCATAAGATCATCTTTCACATTATACAAAAAATTCGGGCTAACTTTACTGTTTTGTTTTTTTTTTAATTCATGAAAGTGTATTTTTTGGAAAAAAAAATTGCATTTCAAAGACCACTGTGCAAATACAGTGTGACATAAAATATTACAACAACCGCCATTTTATTCTCTATGGTCTCTGCTAATTTTATATATATATATACATATATATATATATACAATGTTTGGGAGTTATAAGTAATTTTCTAGAAAATTTAACTTGTAAGCAACAAATGTCAGAAAAGGCCTAGTGTTAAGGGGAACCCTACGTCCAAATTATTTTTAGAAATGGTGTGGGGTCCCCAAATCCATACTAGACCCTTATCTGAGCATGCAGCCCGACAGGCCAGGAAAAGTAGGAGGACAAGCGAGCGCCCCCCCCCCCCTCCTGAACCATACTGGGAAACATGCCCACAAACGGGGAGGGGCTTTAGGGCGGAGGTGTAAAAACATGACCATCAATGTTAGGCCTCATGCACACAGGAGGTTAAAAAAAACCTTCTAAAAATGTCAGTAGGTTTGTAGTTTTCTGGCGCTTTTCAGCATTATTAAACTAGTGGTTTTCTGCGTTTTTCTGCATTAAAGTTTTTTAGCGTTTTCTTTTTTCAGTGGACCAAAAACTTCTAAAAACGTCGGTGAGCCACTTTTATTGCGTTTTTGAGCGTTAGACCGTTTTTACAGCTGAAAAACGTCTCTCAGAACCCACTGTTCTCGGGTTTTTTTTACGGCTCAAAAACGCCCCTGCTGAAAACAGTTGTTAACAGCCTGTGTGTTCATGGACACATAGGATAACATGATGGAGAGTTTATTGACTGTAGACAAAAATGTCTGAAGCCAAAAACAGCAGCTGTAAAAACGTCCAAATACGTCCTGTGTGCATAAGGCCTAAATGTTACTACCCTGACCATCAACAAAGGGGGGAATTAAAGTAACCGTTTACTCCAGTGCTACCAATAACACCACTGGGGGGGGGGGGGGGGGGGTTGACCATTACTGCCAATGACATCATTGCTGGGAGTTGTCAATACTACCAATCACACCAATGGTGGAGGTTGCTATTATTTCCAATGACACCAATGCTTGGGGTTGCTATTACTACCAATGATACCAATGTTGGGGGATATTTTACTCCCCACTAAAAACCATACACCATAAAGCAAAACCAATGTTATTGGCCCTACCTCCCAGTGTTTCTTCTTGAAACCTTCAAGATATATCTAACTATTTTCAGATGCTGGTAACTATGCAGGAAATATTAGGGTGGATTTACTAAAGGCAAATAGACGGTGCACTTTGCAGGTGCAGTTGCACTTGTCTTCCCCAGAGTTTAGTAAATGTGGTAAAGGTCTGCTGATTTCCATCATCTAACCATGTGAAAGCAAAAATTCTGTTTTCTTTCCAGATTGGGTATTTTTTACAAAGTGAAACTTTACCCCATTCACTAAGTTCTGGGGAAAATTAGCTCATCTGCACTTGCAAAGTGCACAGTCTATTTGCCTTTAGTAAGTCCACCCCAGGGTCTCTAAACTCTAAATGGATTAATATATGCTAGGTTCAGAGTTCTTGCATAAAGTTGCTACTGCTATCCACCCTCCACCGGCTAATTCTACTTCCCCCAACATGCATCCTGTTTAATTTCATGATTGTTACTGAAAATAGTTTTGTTGCATGGGGGAGGAAGGTGGGTCAAAAAATGATCCTAACTGGGTGTCACATATTCTAGACGCACCACTGGTACCAGAGTGTCTTCTTGCAAGATGTAGGCTACTCAGCATTCCTTGGGATCTTGCTGATGAAACTCTCACCTAGTTGCCACAGGCAGAAGCTACGGGTATGTTAATTAATAATGTAGCTCAGCAACAGCTCATTACAGGCTAGAAACTTGCCATCCATTTGGTAAAGTAGCACATGTGGAGTGAACAGCGTCTCTCATCACCTTCTGTTTCCCTGTAGACTCTGATCCCAGCTCTACTGCTGCAGAAATGCAAGCCCACTTGGCTAGTACCAGCCCACCTGGCTGCTTTCTCTTCCTAGTCTTCCTGACTGATGTAAACACATGGAGATTCCCCAGGGCAAGGTTGGATGAAGACTTCAAGAGAGCACTGCTACAGCTGGCAGTCTCTTCCCTTGTCTGTCTCTGCACCATGCTGATCTACTTGTTGTCTCTCCTTGCTCCTGCTGCCTCTCCAGTTAGGGTCCCTCCAACTGTCTCCTGTGGTGGGATCTTTCCAGGCCAGCCTCCCGAGCTTCAGCCCGAGGTAAAACGCTCCCTGGCAGGGGTCACTCAAGGGCCACCGACAGCCTCTCCTCAGCACTGCTTCTCCATCTTCCACCCAACTGACTGGCATGACCCATGTCTATTTAACCACTTGCCGACCGCTGATCAGCAATTGACGGCGACAAGGTGGCTCGTGAGGCAAATCGCCGTCATACGACGGCGGCCGCGCTCACGAGCCTAGTGAGCGCGCGCGCGCCGCCAGAGGCGCGCCCGCTCGCTCACTGTGTTCGGGGAGGGCCAGGGAGCGGGTGCGCCGGCTGCGATTGCCGCCGGCTACCCGCGATGGCCCCCCCGGAGCGAAGGAGCGGAGGTCCGTGTATGTAAACACGGACCTCCGCTCTATGTGAGGGGGAAGGGATGTGATCACAGCCTTTCTGTATACGAAGGCTGTGACCACTTCCCTTCCCCAGCTAGGGCAGTCCCCCTACAGTAAGAACACGCCCAGGGAACACAGTTAACCCTTAGAGCGCCCCCTGCAGGTTAACCCCTTCACTGCCAATGGCATTTACACAGTAATCAGTGCATTTTTATAGCACTGATCGCTGTATAAATGCCAATGGTCCCAAAAAAGTGTCAAAATAGTCCGACATGTCCGCTGAAATATCGCAGTACCGCTAAAAATCGCAGATCGCCGCCATTACTAGTAAAAAAAAAAAAATAATAAAAACCCCAAAAATGAATTCTCATCATCCGTAAACGCGACCACTTTTGCGCAAACCAATCAATAACCGCCGATTGCGATTTTTTTTATCGCAAATATGAGGAAGAATATAAATCGGCCAAAAACGGTGAAAAAAAATGTTTTTTTATATTTTTTTTTTTGGATTTGTATTTTAGCAAAAAGTAAGAAATTTGGGTTGTTTTGCAAAATGGTCGCTCTTCTTTTGTTTATAGCGGCGATCAGAAATGACGCAGAGGGGATCAAATACCACCAAAAGAAAGCTCTATTTGTGAGAAAAAAAGGACGCAAATTTCGTTTGGGTACAATGTCGCACGACCGCGCAATTGTCAGTTAAAGCGACGCATCGCCGAATCACAAAAAGGGCTCCGGTCCTAAAGCAGCAAATCCTTCCGGGGCTGAAGTGGTTAAGTCCCCTGCCAGGCCCACTCCTAGGGATTGGCTAAGGGTTCCTAAATATTCAAGGCAAACCCTCCTAGCTTCTACCCACTATCTTCTAGAACATTCTCCAACATTCTAGAAATAGGGGGAGGCACCAGAGAGCTGCCAAAATGAGTCACCTGGTCCTGAACTCTAGTAACCCTGACTCAATTACAGACTCACAAGCTAACATGAGTGTAGTTTGCCTACTCTCACGACTAGTAGCACACACTAGAGTGTGCAACCATAAAAATATTAAAAGTGACCAGCACTCTCAAACTCCAAGATAACAAGTTCAATAATGTCTTTGTATAATCGGAGATCAGGCCTCATAGGTCCATCAACCTCCTGCTATTCCTCCCTACCGGACTTCCAAAAATCTGTGCTTTAACCAGTTCCACACCGCCTACCACATATTTACGGCGGCAGTGTGGACGCTGGCTGCGAATCACTGTAAAAAGACGGCGATCTGTGAATGGCCGCTAGGGGGGTGCGTGCGCGCCCGCCGCACTCCTGAGGAGTGTGCCCGCGACTCGGGTGGACCTGATGTCCGCCTGCGAGCCACGATGAGCGGCCACAGGCAAAGAATGGGGAACCGCCGATGTAAACACGGCGGTTCCCCATTCTGACAGTGCGGGCATGGGTGATCTACTGATCCCTGTCACTGGGATCAGTTAGATCTCTCATGCCCATGGTAGCCCAAACCCCCCATAGTAAGAACACACCCAGGGAACACAGTTAACCTCTAGATCTCCCCCTGCAGGTTAACCCCTTCACTGCCAATGACATTTATACAGTAATCAGTGGACATTTACATTTCTGATCGCTGAATAAATGTCATTGGTCCCAAAAAAGTGTCCAAAATGTCCGACATGTCCACTGCAATATCGCAGTACCGCTAAAAATCGCAGATCTACTTTATGAAGGAATATAATTACAACCGCTAAAAGGAACAATATAATTGGGAAAGTTCTCATAAACACCCAGACACAATAAATCCCCATCCAGAAAACTCCTTTTCCCCACCTGAAGTTCTCACGCCCATCCCACCATCCTCAGGCCTAGACAAATGATCCCCAGCTTAAAAACGTACTAGTCTCGCATTAAAGGCCTCATACTACAACACCAGTCATTGAACAGAAAATGTTAACACCCTGATCTTGCACAGAAACCACACGCCCAAGGCAACTGTGACTCCTGCAAAATCAGTACCCATCCCTAATAAACAACTTACCATAAAAAGGACTAAAAGGGATGTATCTTCTTATTGTTCTTATTGTTTCTGTTATACTTCACATACCGGTTGTAATCAGTCAACAGTGTACCTGCTATATCAACTAAGCATCACTGAACAACTTATGTCTTGTACCTATGTTACTATGTTATTATTAAATAAAAACCTCCTAAGGGAAAAAAAAAAAAAAAAAAATCGCAGATCGCCGCCATTACTAGTAAAAAATAAAAAAAAATGAAAACCCCAGAAATTAATTCTCACCATCCGTAAACGCGGCCATTTTTGCGCAAACCAATCAATAAACGCCGATTGCAATTTTTTTTATCACAAATATGAGGAAGAATATAATTCGGCCAACTCCGGTGAAAAAAAATGTCTTTTTATATATTTTTTTTGGATTTGAATTTTAGCAAAAAGTAAGAAATTTGGGTTTTTTTGCAAAATGGTCGCTCTTCTTTTGTTTATAGCGGTGATCAGAAATGACGCAGAGGTGATCAAATACCACTAAAAGAAAGCTCTATTTGTGGGAAAAAAAGGACGCAAATGTTGTTTGGGTACAACGTCGCACGACCGCGCAATTGTCAGTTAAATTGACACAGCGACGAATCGCAAAAAGTGCTCTGGTCCTAAACTGGGAAATTCTTACGGAGGTCTAGTGGTTAATAAACCATTGTTCCTTACTGCCCTTCAGTGTGACTTGTGCAAGTAATCCCATGAAGTAAAAAAATGAATATAGTGTAATATCGCCTAAAATGAGCTTCAAACCACTCACATTTCCATATCACCAAAATAGTGCATATCCAAAAGTGGTCCAAATCCACCGCATGCAAGTGTGTTATAGTATCACTCCATGCACCTTACCAGATCGGTGCTCCTTAACCTGTACAGAACCGCGCTATAGCCAAAAGACGGCTACAGCGCGGCTCTGAAAATCCGGGAGGACGTCCATGGACGTCCTCCCCCTTGCCCGCCCTCTGCGCGCACTCGCAGCCTGCGGCGGCGCGCTCTCGCGGCCGCCGCACGCTGCGTGGGCGTGTCCGCGGGTTGGGCGGACTCGATGTCCGCCCGAGACCCGCCGATCACCTTAGCCGCCCAGAGCCCGCCTGTAGCTCAGGCGGGTTGGGCGCCTGTGCGGGTGCGTCGCACGCCGCCGGCGCTCTCGCGCGGCGGCGTCCGACGCTCACGCGCGTCTCCCGCCCGTTCCCCCTCCTGCAGGTACCTGCAGGAGGGCCTAAAAGTCTCGGCGCGACATCGGCAGAAAACCGATATCGCGCCAAGACATGTCCAATTCCTCGTGGCTAGACCATTCCACGTACCTCACTATGATATTGTGTGAACGTACGCCACCTAAACCTGGTGAAAACCTATACGTGATAAAACCACTATACCTTTACACTCACCAAACTTCGAGTAAAATC
>BLSH010431974.1:275945-289467 GCA_018402905.1 Glandirana rugosa
TTTTTGAGCTGTAGATGGCGTCGGCGTATCAGAGAACCCACGACCAGCGCGTTCCTTGGCTGCAACGACGTCAAAAAGCGCCGCAAAACGCCACGAGACGCCAACAGACGCCAACAAACGCCACCTAATATTGTACCGGCGTTTTCCGGCGTTTTTTGACGCCGACGTTTTTAGGTTGAAAAATAGCAGAGGAATGATTTTTTTTTAAAAAACGTCTATTGACGCCGACGCTCACTAGCGCTCAAAAACGCCAATGCATAACGCCGAAAAACGTCGACTTTATCTCCTTGACGTCGGGCCCGACGTTTTGTTTATTATTTTATATACGCCCGTGTGTATGAGGCCTTAATGTTGGCACCTCTTACCCAACATACAATTGTATATATCAAAATGATATTAAAGTGCATAAATATGTGCAAAAGTCATATTCAAAGTGACACAGAGAAATATTCAATTGTGATTTTATTCCCTTTGGTGTATAAAAACACTATTTATCTTTTGGATAATAAAATGTATTGTATTAATTGTATTAGTTATGCCTCAAAAATCCTGCTTTTATACATGGAATCCCCTTCCATTTCCCCCTTCTCTTCCCTTTTGTTTCTCCTCCTTGAGATTTAAAGTGGTCGTAAACTGCTGTATGTTTTTTTTTTCCCTGCAAGGTAAAGTGTGCTAGTATGCATCACAAACTAGCATATGATGTGAAACGTACCTTAAAACAAAGCTGTTCCAGTGCCGCAATGTCAGCGCTGCTGTTGCGCCCATCTTCGCCCAGGTTGCTTCTGAGTTTGCGGACTCCAGATCTGTGACTGGCCAGAGCTGTGATGACGTCACTCCCGCGCATGCGCATGGGAGCCGCTGATTACGGCACAAGGCTTGGAAGGAACGGCGCGGCTGCCCGTTCCTTCAGAGCGCGTGCACCAATGACGTCACTGGCTGCATGTAATGTAAATATCTCGTAAACAGCGCATGTTTAGGAGATATTTACTCTACCTATAGGTAAGCCTTATTATAGGCATACCTATAGGTAAAAGTAATGTGTGGAACATTACTTCCACTTTAAGACATGTTATATTAGGAACGTGGCACTAAAAAACACCCAAAGGAAAATGTACTAAGAATTTTAAAGTCGCAGGGTTCACATTATTCAACAAGTACATGTAAACATGAAGGAGTAAAAAAAAAATAAATTGAAGTTACAGCTTCTACAGGTATGACAGACATGTTTAATTTGCAGGAGGATATAATATGGTATTATATATACCTTTGCATTCTTTCCTGTAATCACAATAATTATATTCCTGATTTAAATTCCCTTTCCTATAATCATAATAATTATATTTCCTATAAATGTTTAAACAGGGCGCTGTCCTAAGGCAATCACATTGATATCCTGCAAGAAGATAAACACATCGTAACGACCAATAGGACTGCTATCTCCTGCACTAATTACCTCTGTACATCAGAAATGCTGGACGCACTATTGTATGTGATACTTTTATGATAACAGTCTGGTTTTGCTCTTATGATGCAAGTTTCCAGGAAAAAGGAGGAGCACATTCATATCTTTAAAGGGGGCAATGGATGCATGCCTACTAAGACCACTGTTATGTCACATTCAGTGGCTTCATATTGGCAGTCACCCTAGAGTATATATACACATTTTTTTTTAATTAGCAAAATAATAATTTAGTATGCAAATACATATGTGATATTGCATAAATAATTTAAAAACATTTTCCAGGCAGATAAATATGAGCTATTGCATAGAACTTTTGGTTCATCCTCATATTTGCTTTGCTTACAGATGTCAATAGCTCAAGATAAAATCTGCACACAGAATTGAGTGGCGTTCATTCAGCACCTGTGCTATTGGCGTGACGGTTTAGCCAAGCTTCAACCAACCTCTAGACAAGTGAGTGAGCTGAGAGTCAGCTGTGGGCCAACCACATAACCATAAGAATACAGAAAACCAGGGCCAGTGCATGGATCTCTGTCCACATATCCAAAGACGCACCCCCCATAATGCAACCTCCCATCCCCACATGACACGCACTCCACCCAAAATCCCAAACAAACTGCCCCTAGTCGGCACATGCAATAAAGGGGTCGGGTCCATCCACCCCCCCCCCCATGTCCCCCCACTGCCCACAGTTACGCAGGCATTCCCACTACACTATGTCCGCAACAAATGTAGGTGTAATGAGGGGGCAGACCACGCACTCCCCACCTCGACCCACTGGCCACAGGCAGCTGGCAGGTGAAGCAAACCAAAACTTTCATACGGTACCCTTGTAGGAGAGAGGAGGCAATGACAGGGAACAGAAGATGGGTGTTTTAAAAATCTGTATCCCCAGCAAGTGTCTGGGCATTCTGATTTTTCCACCCCCCCTTATCTTAGCGCTCCAAGGCAGCTGCCTAAGCAGCCTTATGCTGACGCCAGCCCTGAAAATAACATTTACTGTACTTGGGCATATTGCCTCCCTAATGTGAATCTGAACTCAAAAAGTTAAGATTTGCTATACTATAGGAAACATCTTGCAATGTTAATTGGGCTTCCTACATACCTTCCTGGTATGGGAGGATGCCTAGGCACTCTTATGCCCACTGCCTCATAGTTGTATGTCTATTGTGTAGTGGCGGCGGGTCAATAGGGGGTGCCTGGGCTGTTAATGAAGGAAAAAAAAAAGTTATTCAGAGTCCGCCCGACCCCTAAAGTGGCACCGATATGTTGATTTTTATTTATTTAATTTTTTTTCGGCTCCTTGCTGTCTGCTAACAGAACTGGAACTAGTGTCCCCATTGGAAGAATTCCTCAGTACTCCTGCTTTGGTGACCATTTAAAATTTGGGATTTTTTTCACCTTCATGTTCACTGATAATGGGAAACAGGACAAATAGAAAGGATGAATCTCCCTAATAGGGGCACAGATAGCAATAAAACCTGAAGGAAAACGTTTTATAGTTTTGGATAAAGTGGAGAGGGATTATCCAAAACTAAAAAATAATTTCCTTGAGTTATATCCGGAAGATACGGCACTACTACTACTTTAACTGACAATTGCGCAGCCGTGCAGCGGTGTAGCCAAATAAAATGTTTGTCCTTATTTTCCCACAAATAGCGCTTTCCTTTGGTGGTATTTGCACTATAAACAAAAAACGACCAACAATTTTGAAAAAATAGAACAATATTTTTTACTTTCTGTTATGAAACATATCTAAAAAAATATAAAAATCAAATTTCTTCATCATTTTAGGTCCATATGTATTCTGCTAAATATTTTTGGTAAAAAAAATTCCCCGTAAGTGTATATTGATTATATTGTATATTATTTGGTTTACGCAAAAGTTATACTATAGGATAGATTTATGGAATTTTCATTTATTTATTTTTTTAATAATAATGGTGGTGATCAGCGACTTATAGCGGGATTGCGATATTGCAGCAGACAAATTGGACACTTTTGACACCTTTTTTTTGACCAGTGACACTAATACAGCGATCAGTGCTAAAAATGTGCACTGTCACTGTACTAATGACTCTGGCTGAGAGGGGGTTAACATCAGGGGCAATCAAAGGGATAACTGTGTGCCTACACATTGTTTTAGAATACTGTGGGGGAGGTGCTTTTACTAGGGGAAGGTATGGGTGCTTTTACTAGGGATCCACATTGCTGCTTTACAGAAACAGAGGATCCATGCCTTCCTCACTAACAGAACGGCAATCTGCCTTGTTAAACGATCAGTGGGTGTTGGCGGGACAGCTCCCACTGTGAAGAATCACTTTGGGAGCAATCTGCCAGCGGTGCGTACACGTGCCCACTACCAGGAAGTGCAGGGTCACGTATATATACATGAACCTGCACAGTGTAGCCGCCCTGTAGCATTAAAACTGCTATAGGGCAGTCAGCAATTCGTTAACTTTAACATACATTTAGGCCCCGTTCACACTTGTACGACCTGAAAGTTGTGCGACATTGATGCAACTTTGACGGGACTTGAAGCAATGCCTGTTTAATCCTGACGTCTATGGACCTCAAGTCACATCAAAGTAGGACCAAATTAGTGCTGGGATTACTTTGAAGTTGCTACGACTTGAAGTTGCACAGATATGAACGGTACTCATTGGAAATCATGGGGTACAACTTATCATGCGACTTTGCAGTCCCAAATCGCATGACAAGCATCTTCAGCAGCAAATCATACATTTGAACATCTGGAATTTTCAGCAGAGAATTCTATTTTTGGGGACAGTCACTTAGCACAGCCTGTGTGACTATGACCCTGATACCCTTCCCTTGGGGTGACGGGGTACACACCATTGTTAAGGCCTTCACCCTCTCTTCTCAGAATCTTAATGATTTCCTAGGAAATCTGAGGGACCTTTAATACACCTCTTTCCAAGGTTCAGGGCAAAAGGCCATTATGATGTGCTGTTTACTGTATTAAGTGCCCACTTGCACCAGCAGAATTCAGTAATTAAACACTTAGCTCAGCAATAAGTTTCCTCCCCTAAATTCTTTTGTAAGGGATGGATTTGTTCTATATTGGAAGAAATGTAAACAGATGAGGGAAAAAGAAAATGTTTTCAATATATAAAATATTAACACAGCAAAATAACATAATAATAATACTAATATTATTATTATCCACTTGCCATAATACGTATATATACGTTGCGGTTTGCGAGTGGTTTACTGGGATTATGAATGAAGCTATCGCATTCCAAGTGGCTTATGAGCCGCTGGAATGCTTTCAGAAGCAGCGGGATGAGAGACGCCCCCCTCGTTGGCTTACTGTTTCACCCGAGAAACAATCTGAAGGTGCAGCCAGCTGGTCACAGAGGCGATAAAAGACTAGATAATCTCTGATTGCCTCTATGGCCTTGGAGGACCGGAGTGACATTATGATGTCACATTATGATGTCACTTCCAGTCCAGGGTGGAAGTATACAATTTTTTTTTTAAATGCAAAAGATCAGAAATGTGTTTTTTTTTAATCTTTTGTTTTTAAAGGTAAAGGAGAGATTTGGGGTCTTTTTTACCCCAGATCTCTCCATAAAGAGGACCTGTCATCCTTATCTCTGTTACAAGGGTAAAATGAGAAATAAAAATTAAAGGGACAGTATAAAAACAAAAAAATATAATAAATAAGAAAACAAAAATTTAAATCACCCCTATCCCTCCGTGCTCGTGCGCAGAAGGGAACACATATGTAAGCCGCACACGCCTACGTAAATGGTGTTTGCACCACACATGTGCGGTATCACCACAAACGTTAGAGCGAGAGCAATAATTGTAGTCTTTGACAATTTTCCTATCGCACTCCTTCCTGGCAAGTAGGCTCTTATGTTGGTGGGTGCTGCAACGAAAACCATCTGGGTCCTGGAAATGTCATGCAAGTGTACATATTCGTCAGCACACCATGGATCCTTGTCCAAAGCTTTCTTTATTGAAGAGATCCCATCACAGAAATGTGCAACGCTTCGGAGCCACGCAGGGGCCCTACGTGGCTCTGAAACGTTGCACTTTTCTGTGATGTGATCTCTTCAATAAAGAAAGCTTTGGACAAGGATCCATGGTGTGCTGACGAATATGTACACTAGCAATAATTCTAGCACTAGCCCTCCTCTGTAACTCTAAATAGGTAACCTAATAGGTAATAGAAATTTTTAAATGCTGTAGTTTGTCGCTATTGCATGAGCAATTTTAAAGCGTGACATGTTAGGTATCTATTAACTCTGCGTAACATCACCTTTTCATTATACAAAAAAATTGAGTTATATTGTGTTTTGGTTTTTTTTTTTCTTTTTCATTAAAATATATTTATTCCCGAAAAATTGCACTTCAAAAACCGATGCACAAATACTGTGTGGCATTGCAATGATTGCCATTTTATTCCTTAGTGTCTCTGCTAAAAAAAAAATATCTATGCATATATATATCTGCGGGTTGTAAGTAATTTTCTAGAAAATAATACCAATTCAAACTTATAAACAAAAAGTGCCAGAAAAACCCTGGTCGGCAAGCGGGTATTATATTATATAATTCTTTGTGTTTTTAAAACAGAACTCTAGTCAAATTAAGGTTAAAAACTGAACAGCCCATTAAAAGATAACATATAAAAAAGAATATCATATTGTAATACTCATCTTCAGTTTGGAGCTTTTCCCTGCAGCACTTCTTCTCTGCCACTAGATGCCCTGAGTCTCCCGAATAAATGACAGCAGTACCATTCAACCTACTTTCTCTAGACTTAAGCCTCGTACACGGTTCGACGGTCGTACGACCGAACGGACCAAATTGTATGTTGGCTGTTGTATCTAGCATAGTGACATGCACTACACGATCGTACGACCAAGCTGAACATATAAAGAGAAAGTTCAGGTGCGTGTAATTAGCATCCGGCCATTCCTGACTTCTGAGCATGCGTGTTTTGCACAGTACAGCTTGTTGGACCAACTGCTCTGTACACACAATACAACGGTCGTATGACCGCTTGTTGGTACGACCAAGTTTTCTAGTCTGCTCATACAACTCCCGTTGTATGACCGTCGTATGTCGGCTGTTCTAATCGCACATACTAACGATCGATTTTGCTTACAGCGGTTGTTCGTATGACCTGTTCTATACGATCGTCGACTCGTGTGTATGAGGCTTTAGACCCCTTTCACACTGAGGCTCTTTCCTAGCATTTTTGTGCTAAAAATAGTGCTTCCAAAACGCCTCTGAAATGCTGCCCATTAATTCCAATGTACCTATTCACACTGGGGCGTCGCGCTGGCACCACGTTTAAAAAAGTCCTGCAAGCATGATTTTTTTGTGCTTATTCTGTGCGCTAAAAACAGTGCATTAAAAACGCCCATATACATTGAAATTAATGTAAAGCACTTTAAAAGCGAATTAAAAGTGCCAGCAAAATGCCCAGAGGTTGTGGAAAGGTCAAAATACCATAAAGTAAACAGGATGTAATGTAGGTGGATGTGCTATTTATTTAATGCTAGCGCTTCAAAAAGCCTGGGCGTTAGCACTAATTATAGCGCTAACGCGGGAAAAACGCGGCAAAACACGGTAATAACGTTTGATGTTTTGCATGCATTTTTCAAACGCCTCTGTGTGAAAGTAGCCTTAGTCTGTCACATATCTGTCTGCAGCCTGTGACTGGAGCAGGAACTTGAAGTAATACAGTGATGTGCTCATCTCTCTGCCACTCTGCTCCCTCCTCCTATCAGTATGCTCCTTGTCTGTATGTCTATGAACTATTGGCTCCTTGTGCTGCTTCTCCTCTCCCACTCCGAACTTTGCTGTATAAAGGACATTTTCTGCCTGCCACCGGATGTCATCTGTCTGCTGGCATGAATGGCAGTCAGCAGCATTCAACCCACGTCCTCTGAGCCAAGGCTGTCATGGACCTTCCCTCAGGCTGTGACAGGACAGAAGCAGCACGCTGATGTGGTCATCTCTTTGTTACTCTGCTTTCTCCTCCTATGAGCATGTTCTTTCCCAGCACATTAACTGATTGGCTTCTTATGTTGCTTCTACCTCTCTGAGCTCTGATTACAAGAAGCCTCCTAGGGTATCCACATCACACATTCCAAGAGGCTTCAGGGCTATGTAGAACACACTGTGCATGCGCAGTGTGAGATCATCAGTGGCCGACTGCTTGGACCCAGAAGAGACAGCCGCCTCCTAAAGACAATAGCATAGAGGATGATGTTGTGGGACCAGATGTGCAGACATTTTTCCCATGGTGGTGCAGGCTGGACCCAGCTATAAGCGTTGAGTTCTTTGATCACTCAGGATTAGATATAATGTGGGAGATATGAGTGTAGGGTGGGACAGCTATCCAGCCGGGCACAGCAATGTAAAGAAGCAGATTCCAGCGGAAACAACAGGTGTTGAGAGAGGACAGAATGTGGCCTGGCCTTCTGTGCCCAATCGGGAAGGTGTCCAGAAGAGATGCGACCCTATGCATTCCCTCACCATCAGGAACCTTTCCTTAATGCTAGTGCTGTCCTTAACAGACGGGGTACCTTTCCCTACTCTGCCCACTCGCAAAATGCATGCCGAGCTTGAGAGCCAGGGCCTTAAATAAATTCTGCCTGACCCAAGATGGCTGCTCGAGTCACATGGGGCCACAGCATCCAATTGGGTGCCTCCCCAGTGACCCAGAAAACCCATAGAGGAACTGTGTTCCTTTTGACTGCTTCTCCAGCTCTGGTACCACTGTGGAATAGTGCCACCTGCAGTGGAGAAAGTAGACTGCAGCTGCCTACATGAGTGCAATACAAGATTTACAATTCAAGGAGGACCATGGCGATCTCTGACATGCACATTTGGCATATAATGACAAACAAAAGCATGGGCAGCTTATGTATGGACAATTCAAATAGAGAGATTATACATCTAGGCTCCAATATATTACATTAGACATGGACTACTGCACAGTGCAAGTTATTTCTGATTGGCATTGAGATCCAGGGATCAGGCAGCCCACTGTGGCTAGCCTTTTATGCAGGGAGTTGGGTGGGAAGTTGTATCAGGAGTTATTAGCACACGTTATTTTGGATTGGCATTGAGACCCAGGGATCAGCCAGCCTATTGTGGCTATACAGTGGGAGAGTTTCATAGGGTCCCCATCGCTTGGCCGGGCTTATGCAGGGGGGTTTAGGGTGGGGTCGGGTGGACAGTTTAATTCAAATTTTTTTTTTCAGAAGGAAGGGGGCATCTTTTTAGGGGGGTATTTCAGGGGTGATGGGAGGGCGGGGTTGAGAGTGAGGTTGTGTATACTGTGCACATACACTAGTGTGTATTATGCTTTTACATTTTCTATATTAATAAAGGTTTTGCGGTAACCAAAACTAGGTGTCATTTCTGATTTTTTTGGTAGATATACTGCAGCTTACTCAGCTAAACATAAGATTCGCTGGGTGGGTATGTTATCTGAGCTTAGTCCAGCAGACAAAGTAAGGGGGTTAAAGTATAAGTAAAGGCAAAAACTTTTTTTTTTACTGCAATTTTTTGCCACGATTTTGCCATGATTTTGCCGCGATTTGGGATCAGTACGACATGGGTCTGACTTTGTTGCAACTTTGGCTCAATGAAAACATATTACAAAGTCGTACAGAAATAGTACAGAAATCACATCTATGTTATTCAGGTGTGATTTGCATGAGACTTTGAGGGTTTAACATTGAAGTCTATGGACCTCAAGTTGCATCAAAGTTGGACCAAAGTAATGCAGGGACTACTTTGAAGTTGGCACGACTTGAAAGTCGTACAAATATGAATGGTACTCAATGGAAATAATGGGGAACGACTTGTCATGCGACTTTGCAGTCTCAAATTGCAGGACAACTCACACAAGTGTGAAAGGGGTCTTAAGGAGATTCACCCTCTCTATTTGTCCTGTTTACCATTATGATTGAGTGAATGTAGTGAAGTGAAAGTAAAAAGAAGACCCAAGTTTTGGGTTGTCCCCAGAAAATTAATAGATGGGAAATCTTCCAATGAGGACACTAGATCTGGTGAGATGGGGGTCCCCAAAAAATTCCTTTAATTTTCAGAGATCTCCTCTCACTTCCTGTTTGGCTATTGGACAGGAAGTGAGGGGAAATCTCCGCAATGGGACAGAGATGGCAAAAAAAATCTGACAGCGGTTATAACCCTCCCTTACTCTATCCGACATGAAAAAAAAAGTTTTGCCCATATTTCTACTTTAAGAGTAAAATTAACCTAAATGGGGGATAGAAAAATAATTAATAAATACAGAACATCATTGATTTGCGTCTTTTTATCTTGATTTAATTTGGCTGAAAATGACTTCTACTGAAGATTTATTTTGAGAAGGTTCCACATTTGATTTTGCTTTCTGATGCCAGCTGGGTGTAATATTAAGATCAAGATCCAAAAGAACAAGAGACGTGCCAAATCATGCGATCAAATGCAGCCAGACTTGTAAAATAATTTCCTTCTCCATAAATTTAAATCAGATAAGCATCTCAAAATGGAAAAAAAAACAGACATGATCTAACTCTACAAAATCTGATCCCAGTGACATTGGATTGATGAGTGTAAAATTACTCAAGGTGACTGTTTCAGCCAGGCGGTGTTCAATGGAATGTAAGACATCAGTATGAAGGTATCTTATCCCAGTTTATAGGTTAATGAATGGGATTTTTAGGGGGTGAGTAGTATCTGTAATAATCAGGACTGCCTTATTAAATATCTGTAGAAGACAACAATTCATACCCTTCCTTTTAGATTGTAAGCTCTAACGAGCAGGGCCCTCAGATTCCTCCTGTATTGATTTGTATTGTAACTGTACTGTCTGCCCTCATGTTGTAAAGCGCTGTGCAAACTGTTGGCGCTATATAAATTCTGTATAGTAATAATAATAATACGATTCTTTAAAATGATGCTAAAGTCAATTTTTTTTTACATAAAAAGAATTCTACTTACTTGCTCTATGCTTGCACAGAAAACACCAGGCGAGTGCAGTTGCGCCAGAGCTTAGTAAATGAGCAGAAGCTCTGCTGACGTCCATCATCCAATCATGTGCAAGCAAAAATGCTGTATTTTTATTTTCCTTGCATGTGATTGGGTATTCTTTACAAAGTGAAGCTTTACCTCATTTACTAAGCTCTGGAACAACTGCATTGCAAAGTGCACAGCCTATTTGCCTTTAGTGAATCAACCCCATAATCTTCTGCTCTTCTGGCAGTCTTCTGTTTAAATTTTTTTATTCCGTTTTTTAAATGACAATAAAAAACATGTTATGATGTAACAAAAGAAATTGCAAAATTAAACTGTCATCAAAATCAGTTGACAAGAAAATAGTGACAATAGCATATTTAAAGGATAAGGAGTTTAGGCACTAACCGCCGTGAACAATCCATTGTTAGGTACTAGAAACATTGCCAATGTGGTTAACTGTAAAGAGTCCCATACAGCAATACAGGTTCAGCTATATGCTAGGAAAAGGGCAAACAGCAGGCCAACATTGTATGCTCAGTGAAGGGGTCAAGCAGGACTACACTTGCCCACCCCACCACCTGAGCAGGCTATGACCATAATGATAGGACTATGGCTAACATAGGAACCACTATGGCGCCTAGCCCTAGATTTATTTATCTTACTCTGGAAGCAGAAACTAATTTTAAAGGTCAAAAATATATTAATATAGTATCCTACCATTTTAAAAGTCACCAGCTACAAAAAGTGAAGCTGCGGACTTTTAATAATCAGACACTCACCTGTCCCGCGCTCCAGCGATACAGCTGCCCGCTGCCTCGCTCCTCTCCCCCTCCTCCAGCATAGCAAGTGAGCTTTGGCTTCAAATCTGGGGGTGCACTGCGCATGAGTGAGCCGCGCTGTGTGCTGCGAATGGCCGGGAAATCTTCCGGGACCTGTGACGTGTCCCAGAAGATTGCCGGGAGGGAGGGGGGGAGAGGTGAACTTCCCACACCTCTTGTCATAACTTGTCACATAACCCCCCCCCCCCCCAAGGAGCAGCAAAGGGACAAAGGGTCCAACTAGAGGACCAATACTGCTGCTAAGGAGAGAGGTAGAGAAAGCAAATAAAGGGAAGAAAAGAAGAAAAGAGAAAAGAGCAGAGAAGTGAGACCTTACCAATCCAGGTATCCATCCCGCCATCGGTCCAAAGTCAGCCCCGAGTATTCAGTACCTGTAGGTGAGAATGCCAAGGGGACCATACCTTTTCAAACAGGGGTTGTTTGTCCCAGAGGACGCTAACCATTTTTTTTCATGAAGCATGGTCCTGGTTAGCTTTTCCTATATATAAGCTAAGTGAATCACTGGTCTTTTCCAAGCCGTAACGATTGCTATTTTGGCCGCTAAAAACAAATAGTATATTAAAGTCTATGTGGAATCTGGCATTCTTCCAAAGGTGCTGTCACTTTCTACCTGCTCTGGGTGCCTCCTTAGCAAGCTGGGTGCTAAGGGGGCACCCGTACGTGCACGTGCCGTAACTTAGCTTTGTGCATCCATAGACACTCACAGCGCAAGTCAGCCACGACTCCCTGCTCCCTCTTCACAGGAGTTCAACTGACAGCAGCAGGAGCTTTTGGCCCTCAGTATTTTTCTGTGAGACCAGGAAGTGAGGGAGTGGTGCTGGAGCCAGGTAAGTGTTTAGGAATGGGGGAGCTAGGAAAGATAGTGGGTTGTTTCTTACCTTAAGGCAGAGAATGCATTAAGGTAAAAAAAAAAAAACTTTTAAACTTTAGTACCACTTAAATATTGATGCCAACGAGAGAAAAGTAAAATTGAGAATTTTAATTTGTAGTTCAATTGTTTTTATTAGGTTAAACAACATAAACATGTCAGCAAATGTAACGGTCAAATCACAATAATCATTTAAGATATGACATACAGAAAATTCGGCTTGGTGCAATATATGCGTTGATCTAGAGCAGGGGTAGGGAACCTGCGGCTCTCCAGCTGTTGTAGAACTACATTTCCCATCATGCTTCTGGGAGTAATTGTATCCATCAGCCTTGCAATGCCTCATGGGAAATGTAGTTCTACAACAGCTGGAGAGCCGCAGGTTCCCTACCCCTGATCTAGAGTCTGCTTAAAGTAGGGGGAACCATATGAAAAGATACCGTATTAAATTAGCTATTGTCAGACTAGATGGGTTCAGATGGCCCAAATGGGGTGTAATAGGTATCATGTGAACCCATGGTCTGGGAAAATGTCCCTATCTTTTCATTAACTTAAGCCTTTACAATAGTAGTGACTACTGTAAGCTAAGAAAAAGGAGAACTATGATGTTCAAAATCCCAGTAAACTGTGGGTAGACTACTTGAGGTACTAGGGGTATTTGTCAACGACTTATGTTTAAGTTCACTCAATTCTGAAGGTGGGGTATCTGAGTGAGGTCTCGCCCAGATAAAACCCAGAGCTAGGCAAGTGGTGAGTGACCAGGGCCCGGGGGTTAGAGGAAACCGAGGCCACCCCAAATGGGACCAATCTGTGAACTCAGCCCTCCACCACCAGCCCCGACCCGCCTCAGGCTCCCGCCCATATTCAGTCAGGTAGAGAAGAGAAACTAGCCCTAGCGAGCTATCATAGTAGTCTTATGGGATAACCTTAGCAACATTCAGAAACATAAGGCAGATTACCCAAGTTGTGGGGAAGTTCCAAACTGTCCTAGACCCTAGGGACCCGGGTGATGTAACCCCCTTGTGACCGGTTTTTCCCTGCTGGAGAGTGGAATAGGGTCCTTCCCTTAGGCTTTGAATGAATTTCCCACAGGATCTTCCCTCGATTTTCAACCCCCACCAAGAGACCTCTTCGGACAATTGATAGAAAGGATAGGGGAGAGGAGAGGGGAAGAGAAGAGGAAAGGATAGAATAAAAGAATGGTGATAGGACAACAATTTCAGATATATCCGAACCCATTAGACGGAATACAAAGACTTACAACGATTCCAATAGGGTATTCTGATGATACTATCGAGCGATCCCGATCAAAGAGAAGAGATGGACTGACTTATACCCGCC
>BLSH010431974.1:289602-305897 GCA_018402905.1 Glandirana rugosa
GAGTCTGTACATGTCCAGAAAATGTGGAATATGGAGCCCAAGTGTTCGCATCCCCTGAAACAAAGAGGGGATGTCTGAGGGTAAAATTTGGCTAGGCGAGCAGGGACTAAGTACCAGCGTGTTATAATTTTTAAGTTAGCTTCTTTGAGTGATGTGTTGTGGATGCCCCTGCAGGAGCGTTCCATATTGAGGTGCCAGGTCTCTAGATCCCAGGATATATCGAGGTCTCGCTCCCAGCTTACCATAAAGGGGGCCTTTTCCTTCGCCTCCGAGAGTAAAGAGTATATGAGTGAAATCCCACCTCTAGTATCCATGGCTGAGGAACACCATTGTTCATAAGGTGAGACCGTCAGGGGTGTGGAGTAGGATGCCTTAATGGAGTTTAGGAAATGTGAGATCTGCATAAAGCGAAACCGTTCCTCGGGAGGCATCTCAAGTGTCTTCAGACAATGCTGAAGTGAGATAGGCCCGCCTGCATTGAAAAAATGTCCGAGTCGGTATAACCCCTTTTGAGTCCACCACTTAAAAGCTTCAATGTTCATCCCTGGGGGAAAGAGAAGCCAAGGGGAAATTAAGTTGCTCATTTTGCGTAGTGAATCGCATAAGGCCAGTGAATGAGAGAGGGAAGGTGATAAGACTGGCGGTCTAGATTTGGAGGGTCTCCAGATCAGGTAATCGATAGTGTGTTTAGGAATAGAATGCCTTTCCATATGTAGCCAGTCCGGGTTAGCCCCCGGGGAGTAGATTGTGGAGATTTGAGTTAATTGGGCTGCAAGGTAATAATGCCATAAATTAGGAAGTCCTAAGCCTCCTTTGGTTCTGGGTCTGTAGAGGATAGTTTTGGAGAAGCGGTGTCCTGTTTTCCCCCATACAAATCTGTTGATTACTGATTGAAGTTTGGATAGTTGGCTTTTCAGTACTGGAATGGGCAGGGAACGGAATAAGTACAGAATGCGTGGGAGGACCGTCATTTTGACAGCATTTATGCGTCCCAGCCAGGATATTCTGAATTGGGCCCAGTGGTGAAGATCGGAGGTTAATTGCCTGTGGAGGGGTGGATAGTTGCATTTGTAGAGCAAGTCATGGGATGGGGGCAGATTGATTCCTAGATAAGGAATGTAGTTAGTTTTCCAGCCAAAGTGGAATTGTTTCTTAAGGCAGTCCGTCACCCCTTGGGGAGTCGTTATGTTTAATGCTAGGGTCTTAGACATATTTACCTGGAGACCCGAGGCCTCTCCGAACTCCGAGAGGAGATTAAAAGTGTTGGGGATCGTTATCAGGGGTGAGGTAACAAAAAGGAGGACATCGTCCGCAAATAACACGCATTTGTGGGTGATTGGGCCGCACCTTACCCCGTGTATGTTAGGATCATCCCTAATCCTTAAAGCCAACATCTCGATCACCAGCGCGAATAGCAAGGGGGATAAAGGGCAGCCTTGTCTAGTTCCTCTAGCTATCGGGAAGGGCTCGGAATAATGACCGCAAAGCCTTATTCTGGCGGTTGGGGAGGAGTATAAAGATTTTAGAATGTTTAAAAATTTGGGTCCAATGCCCCATTTGGTTAAGGCTGCAAGGAGAAATGGCCAGGAGACCGTATCGAAAGCCTTTTGAAGATCTAGAGAGAGCAATAGGCCCTCCTGGGGAGACCCTCCGTCCCAGCCTGATTTCATTAGGGAGATGACATTGGTTGCCCTCCTGACCTGGTCCGGTCCCTGCCTACCCGGGATAAAACCAACCTGATCTTTATGTATGTATAGACCTATGAATCTGGCGAGTCTGTTAGAAAGGATCTTTGTCATAATCTTAAGGTCTACATTTATGAGGGAAATAGGTCTAAAATTACTAACTTCACTGGGGTCTTTTCCGGGTTTTGGAATGACTGATATGAATGCAAGGTTGGCATTTGCATCAATGGGCTTCCCACCTTGCAGGTAATTAAAGAGCCGGGCCAGGTAAGGAGAGAGGACCCCCTGGAAAGTTTTATAATACCGGGAGGAGAACCCGTCTGGCCAGGGGCTGAGCCATTCCTCAAGCCTTGGATGACTTCATTAACCTCATTTTCCGTGAAAGGGGCATCTAAGGCTTCCCGGTGTTCAGTGGAAAAGGTAGCAGAATTGGTTTTAAGGAGGAAGTCATCTATGGTGGACGTGTGATCTGGGGCGTTACTAGAATAGAGATCCCTATAGAACTCCGTAAAGGTTTCTAAGATTTTTTGGGGGTTTTGAGATAGCTGTCCAGAGGAAGTTTTAATCTTGGGCATGGAGTATGTGCGTGTCTTGGGGGATAATTTATGAGCTAAGGAGGTTCCTATTTGGTTAGCAGTGAGGTAATTCTTACCCCTCATCCACGCCATGTGTTTTTCCGTGTTTGCGGTGAGGGCTAAGTTTAATGACAGTCTGGCAGCTTCCAATGTTTCCAGGGATTGGCTGGAGGGGTTTCTTTTATGCTGTTTACTGGCTAACTGGAATTCTTTTTCCAAGGTTGATAGGTTAGCTTGGTGTTCCCTCTTTAGTCGGGAGGAGAGTTGGATGATCCTTCCTCTCATGACCGCTTTGTGGGCCCCCCATAAAATTTCGGGAGTAGTCCCTTCTAGATCGTTTAGTGAGAAGTATGCTCGTAGCTCTTTTTCAAGGAGTGTACAGTGGACCGGATTTGAGAGGATGGACTCATTAAGTCTCCAAGGTTGTGGGCCACGAAGGAGGGGGCCTCCCTCAAGATTAAGTATGACCAAAGAATGATCGGACCAGGGTACAGCTTGGATATTTGCTCGTTTAACTAGATGAATGGAGGATGTGGGGATAAATATATGATCTATTCTAGCATGCGTCCCATGAGGCGCAGAGAAATGAGTATAGTCCCGGGCGGACGGGTTAAGTTCCCTCCAGGTGTCAATCAGACCGAAAGAGTGTAGGAGTCTGGCTATTCGCAGACTCTGTTTAGGTGGTTTTCTGAGCCTAGGGCGCCCTTTCTTGGTCCTATCCATAGTTTGATCAAACATAATATTAGAGTCCCCCCCATTATGATTTTCCCTTCCATATGCGGGGCCAAGTGGTTTAACAATGAGGAGAAAAAGGAAGCTTGCCCACGATTGGGAGCATAGTAAGAGATGAGTGTATGGAGCGACCCATTAATATGTCCTTTGATCAAAATATACCTCCCGTCATTGTCCCTGATCGTCGTATTGTGGGTAAAGGTAGTCTTTTTAGAAAGGCAGATCGCCACTCCCCTTTTCTTTACCTCGGCACTAGCCAAATAAAAGGTGGGGTATCTATGGTGGAGATAGTTCGGATTGTAACTTTTAGGGAAGTGGGTTTCCTGTAAGAAGAGGATATCGTACCCTTTACGGTTATAGTGATCGAAAGCTTTGTGAAGTTTGGATGGTGAATTCATCCCCTGGACATTATGGGAAGCGAGCTTAAAGGATGTGTAAGTGTGGGTGTCGTCAGCCATGATATAGAGGATATATTCCCACTATTGGAAACTCGTGACTTACCCCTGCTGCTGGGAGCGAGACCTCGAGACCTATATATCGCCTTGGCGTCCAAATTGATGAGATGTAACCGGGGGCCGGGGATCCCGGAGAAGCCTGCAAAAGAGAAGGGGTTAGGTGAACATGAAGCTTAGAGAAACTGAAGGAGGGAGAGGAGAAGGTAGAGACAGAAAGGAGAAGGAGAATTAGGACGAAAATGTCCCAATGTCCCTGCGGGAAGGGTAGAGCCAGTCCAACCCTTACCCTGGGACCCAGATAAGCCAGGTCCCCACTGGTAGGCAACTCAGATACGAGTGCCTTGACTGAGTCTCTGAAGGCAAAATCCGCCCCCAGATCCTGCAATAGGAGTGTCGCAATGTCCCCCCTCGACCGGAAGGACCCATATGTTATATTTTAGAGGGTCTAAATTGTCTCCGCTCAAAAAGGGAAATGGATCAGTAGACCTAGAAGAGAAAGATGCATTATAGTGTTTCCCAGTATTTGTACCCAAACAACCTGCGTAACATAAGAACTATGAGTGAAATGGGTTGAATCGAAGACAGAGAGCACCGAGGGGAAACAAAAAAAAATCCCCCCCCCCCTTCCCCCCGCAACCCCCAAACGAGGCAAATGATTCAATGAAATATGAATTATGATCAGAATAACAACTTCAGATATAAAAACGTTTAGGAAAACAGGAGGGCCAATCGCCCCAAAGTTCAACAGATGAACGGTAGTATGTCAAAGGTGTCATAGCCCACCAGGCGAGATCCTCTGTCCCACGGGATCAAACAGTCAGTGATGTCTGGGACAGCTTCCAGAATGGAATGAAGTGAAGAAAAAAGGTGTAAAGGACCCTAGGATGGGGTGCTTATGGTGTTTGTTCAAGGGGGAACAGAGTCTCGGACCCTCTTTGGTTGTTGTTTTTGCCACACAGGAGTTAAGGGGCTCCCTGGTGGCGGTCTTTTTGATGATCCTTGTCGGGAACCTGAGGGCGGAGGGGGCAGTTCTTGGGATATAAGCCCCAGCTGTAGAAATAGTCTCTCTCCCTCTGAGAGGTTGGAGAAGTGGAAGGTTTTGTTCTTATATTGGAAGGACAGGCGGAAGGGGAAGGCCCACCAGTATTTCACGTTCTTCTGAGTGAGGACCGTTGAGAGGGGTTTGAGGGCTCTTCTCCTCTGTATTGTGGTTGGGGAGATGTCTGCAAATATTTGCACAGGATGACCGTAGATGTCAGCATTGCGAGATTTCCTCATAATTTCCTCTTTGACCCCATAATGATGGGGTTTAACAATGATATCCCTGGGCAAGCCATCTTGACGGGGAGGGCCTAGGGCTCTATGAGCTCTGTCTAGGTCAAGCTTGTGGGTTGAGATATCAGGGATTAGATGTTTGATAAGTGTAGTCACTGCTCCATTTACATCTGTGACCGACTCTGGGAGGCCTCTGATGCGGAAGTTCTCTCTTCTACTCCTATTTTCAAGGTCGTCAAGTTTCGCAAGGGCAGAGTCTAGTTGGTCTTGCAATGTTTGGATACAGGTTGTGTTTTGGTTAGCGCGGGCTATTGTGTTGTCAACCGCTTGTTCTATAGTGTCCATTTTTGCTCCTAAGCTCTGCAGGTCCGCTTTGATGGAGGAGGTTATCTGGGCTGCAGTTTGAGCAAGGCCAGAGGCCAGCATCTCCGAAAATTTATGAAGCAATAAATTCAATTCAGGTTGGTTCTGTGGAGAAGTAGGAGTAAATTGAGGTAACATGGGGAGGTTATTAGGGGTACTGAGAGTGGAAGACTGGCCTAGGGGAGAGTTCCCTAGGGGGGAGTTCCGGATGTATTCCGAAGTTCTCCCTAATAGAGATTCGGTGGAGACTGGGGAAAGCAACTGGTTTGCTAAAGATTCCATGGGGGGATTCTGTGCATTATTTGAGCACGATTGTGGTGAAGGGGGGTCGGCAATGGAGTCCTCAATAGCTGCTGTAGTTGCCATTGTGCAGTGCTTTGAACGTTGGTCCTCAAAGAGGAGTTGACGGTGTGCTCCCTTTTTGTGGTGCGATCCTGGCATTAATTGGATGTAATTGGGCCTGTTATCAACCCCTTCTAGTGGTGTCAGTGCGGCCTTTGAACAGGGGCCTTAGGTCGCAGATGTATATATAAAGAAGGCAAGGCAATGTCTGGTGGGGCGGATAGTCCTGGTGGGGGATTGCACTGATTTGTGTGGTTGTCAGATCAAAGGCTAAAGATAGGAGTGTTTTCCTTTATAAAAGATGCAGTCTCTCCTGAAGCGTGGAGCAGGCCCAGGCCGCGGTGTCAATTAGGCAGCCTTCATCGCTTATCCACTCCTGGGTCTCTATGCTTGCCCGTGTGGCTGCAGGGGGGATCGAAGGCAGGCTCCTGGGTGGATGAGTGTGTTACCCCCTGGATCGCCTTACCATGTCGTGTCCAGAGCGATCGGGCGTGAAGTGCAGCCGGGAAGGACCGCGTAGGCCGAAGCCGCGGCCTCGATTAGTGGGGACCGTCCGGGAAGCGTGCCCGTGGGATCGCGTCCGGAGCCCGCTCTGTAGATCCTGTCCCAATAGGTCCCCCGAACCTCCGGGGGGCTCTCCCAGCGAGATCCTCGTCCTCTATGCTGCCGCAGAGGGTCCAATCGGCCGAAGGGAGACGGAGCTCCGGGCTTAAGCTACCATGCCCGAGGCCCCGCGCATGCGCACTCCGAGAATTTTAATTTATACAAAATTTAGATGAAAATGGAAATATTTCAGCCAAATGTCATAACTTGGCAAAGGCAAAATGAAGGATTTGTTTCATGTTGTAATGGGTTTAAATGGCTATGGAGGTTACAGAAATGCCATTCAACTCTCTGTAATGTTTCTTGTGCCCAAAAAAAAATATGAACCTTATTAACCTCATTATTTAATATTTTATTTCACAGAAAGAAAAAAAGTCAAAAATAAATTAAAGCTGAACTTAACGCAAACAAATAAAATGAATGTATGTAAGCTGTTTTACCTGATAAAAGATTTGTATGTCTGTCCATCCAATCCTGGGATTTACACAGCACTTTCATGCAGCACAAACCTGCCTGGCTGGAAAGGAGACCTGCTTTTAATCTGCTGCAGTTCAAAAACACTTAACCTCTTCTCTGACATCTTTCTGTCACTCTGCTCTCCCCCGCTATCAGCTTGCTGCATGCACTGCAACCCCTGAGTGGCTTTTTATGCTTCTTCTCCCTCCTGCAGGGTCAGCAAAAGACTGATGCCAAGTCACATTCAGTTATTGGTACTGCTTGCATTTACCCCAATATTTCATATTCCTGATATGAGCCTGCTGTACCATGTACTTGAAAAAGTCTCCTGTTCTCTTTGTATTGCTTCCTTTGTGTGAAATTCCTGGTGTTCATGCCAGTCCCTCTGCTTTCCTATTAAAAACTGACCACACTAGACACATCTTGGTCAGTTCTCTAGCTGTGTGTACTCTCCTCAATGATCAGATTTGTCCTGACACACCCCCTCTTCACAGCCATTCACTGGGAAGCTGAGTGTGGTGCTGTTTCTCCTCCTCCCAGCTCTTATGCAGCTGAAAACAGAGAGTATGTGATCACTTAAAAAAGGGTAAGTAAAGGTATTTATAATGTTTTTTATATCTATACAAAAATGTTTTGCCTTTTATTTCTATTATAACCAATTCAGCCCCAGAAGGTTTCCCCCCATTCATGACCAGGCAATTTTTTTCGATACGGCACTGCATTACTTTAACAATGGCGCAGTCATGCAACGCTGTATCCAAATAAAACTGATGTCATTTTTCCCCACAAATAGAGCTTTCTTTTGGTGGTATTTGATCACCTCTGCAGTTTTTATTATTTGCGCTATAAACAAAAAAAAAAAAGCGACAATTAAAAAAAAAAAACAATATTTTTTACTTTCTGCTATAAAACATATCCAATAAAAAAAATATAAAAAAAATCGAATTTTTTCTTTAATTTAGGCCAATATGTATTCTGCTACATATTTTTGGTAAAAAAAAATCCCAATGAGCGTATATTGATTGGTTTGCGCAAGAGTTATAGCATCTACAATCTATGGGATATTTTTATGGAATTTTTTATTTATTTATTTTTTTACTAGTAATAGCGACGATCGGTGACTTATAGCGAGACACTATATATTGTGGCAGACCAATTAATCACTAAGTAACACTTTTTTGGGGACCAGAGACACGAATATAATGATCAGTGCTAACTAGTATGCACTGTAACTGTACTAATGACACTGGCAGGGAAGGGGTTAACCTTCCTAACGGTATTCCCAAGTGTGGCTCGGGGTTCATTTTCATTGCCAAAAGCGGTAACTCTGAGCCAGACTCGGGATTGCATCGCTGGATCCAGGCAGCGTTGCTTACCTTGTACCTTGGATCTAGCAATGTCCTCCTGCTGTGTTCGCAGGCTGTGTCTTCCGCTGGATTCACGGTGATGCCGGGCCCCGTTCCCTGCGAGCGTCGTGTTGCATGGAGACGGAGTCCAACGGCAAATTCAAAAAGTGAAACACACACAACACATACAGTACACTGTATTCTGTAAGATGACATTACTGTATCAAATCATTTCACATCCCTTTTGTCCCTGGTGCTTTGTCCAGTGCCAGCGGTTTTTGATCAGCTAGAAAAAAGCGATAGTAAATAAGAATCACTTGCAGAATTGAGTGATACTGATTTTTGGGGAAAATTATCATCAGACACTGAAAGTGACGACAGCAACAATTCTGCAAATGAGCAAATTTCTGTGTTTTTGATTTGATTACATTATTGAATACATTTTATTATATTATTATTTTTGATAATTATTTATAGGTATCTATTATATTATAATTTATGATTTTGTGTTTCAAACTTTATCATACCCGGGATGTCTACTAGTCTCTTGTTTGGACAGATTTAAGTGAGTTATTGCTAAAAATTACAGGCCTACAATATAAAACGCCAAATTTCTATATGAAACAATGTACCGCTTTTAGACGCAAAAATCTGACACAATCATACCACCAGGGAGGTTAACATCAGGGACAATCAAAGGGTTAAATGTGTCCCTAGGGAATGCTTTCTAACTGTGGTGGGGTGCTTGTACTGTAAGAAGACAGAGATGCGTGTTCCTGTTTAATAGAAACACAGGATCTCGGTCTTCTCCTGTAACAGAATGGCGATCTGCCTTGTTTACAAAGGCAGACCGCCGTTCTGCCTGCCTCGGGAACAATTGGCGGGTCCTGGTGGACATCGGGTCCGCCGGACCCGCTGATTGGCTCCCGCTGTTTCCAATCACTTCGACAGCTGGTCGCTGGTGGCGCGCGCCCCAAGACCAGGAAGGGCGAAATCGCGTACAGGTGCATGATTTCGCCAAGAGAGGCCGCCCTACTGCTGTAAATGTGCGTGGGGCGGTCTCTAAGTGGTTAAAATGAATGGGTTTGTTTGCAAGGTGAGGGTTTATATACGCTCTAAATTTAAATACATTTAAATATATTTAATGACTTATTAATGTTTACAGAGCTGCATTGATGTGTGCCACTTAGATCTACCTGGAGTTTCACTTTAGGTTCTGCTGCTAAATGTATACTTTGATTGTAAAATCTCACAAGCAGAGTCCTCTTAATTATTTTGCCTTCAATTGTATGGTAACTGTACTATTTCCCTCTATCTTGTAAAGAAATACACAAACTGTTGGCACACTGTAAACTCTGTATAATAATAGCAATTAGGATGAATTAATCAATACAGCACAGCAATAATTTGCATCTTTTACTTCCGCCTGGATTCTGCCAATTGTAAACAAGAAGCAAATACACGGAGAAAAAGAAAATAATCCAAAGAAAACCAAAGAAAAAATTAAACTACCCAGAAAAAAATGCCAAAAAAAGTTTTGAATGCAGATTTCACCAAAGTAGCTCAACGAGCAAAAACGAGTATCTTCAGCACAGATGAAATTACCCTGACAGGAAAATGCTGTGCCAAACCTTTTAGACCTTTGGATCGCTCAGTCTGCACCCCACCCTTTTCTTGAAGAACATGCGATTCCCCAAGTGAATCTCTTCCCTTCCTTCCTCTTCCCCCTTCCTGCTTTTCTTATCACCCCTGTCCTGTTGTACCTTATTTGCACACCTGCCTTTCAACTAAAATCAGCCCAGTTCTATGCGCCATTTTAACCTCTATCCCCCCCCCCCTGCCCCCCACACCCAATTCCCACAAATTTTCCATCCCTGCAGATTTATTAAAATTAGGCAATACGCCAGAGTGAGCCTCAACATTCTGCTTACAGCTGACCATCGAGTTTCAGAGTCTTTGGTCATTATGTCTACAGTAAGTCCCCTACTTGTGAACGAGTTCCGTTCCGGGAGCTTGTTCGTAAGTCCAACTTGTTTGCAAGTCCATCAAAGATCAGTGCTTAAATAAAAGGAGAAAACACTGCACTTGGAGATGGTAAAACTAAGAGCTACCAGCATTAGGAGTCTAGATACCAAAAAAACTCTAATCAAACAGTATAAATACAGTGTTGTGCTAACAAGTGATAAAAGAAAAGAGGACTGAAACCATCAATCATAAGATAGTGAAAAACAAACAATTATAAATGTGTTTAAAAAAAAATACATAAATAAAGCACAAAAAAGTTCATGTATATAATTCTACAGACATCTGAATGTCAAAGAAAGTGCTCTCCATGGTGATTCTTAGTGAAACTGAGGAACTGGACCCAAATAGCAGGAGAACGGATACAGTCATCCAACCAATCAGAAAGAAGCAGCATGATGATGTCACCTTCGTAGGCCCACCCTACGCATTTCATCATAGATGACATCATCTGGGGGCAGACCGAAGTGACGATCATGCATGCCGGATGTAAACAGAGCGGCGGCATCATTTTGACTACAGGCAGCAAATAGCCCATACATAAATACTAAGTGCAAAAAGTCCATGTGTATAACTCCACACACATCTAAATGTCAAAGAAAGTGCTCTCCACAGTGATCCTTAGTGAACAGGGCCGTCTTTCATGCGGGGCAAATGTCCCTGTCAGGAAAGGTTTCACCTGCTGGTGGCGCTGTAGCTCCCAGATCTATGGTTTGCAGTTCCGGTGTCCACCAGTGGGTGTCTCTCAGCAGTCGGAGGCTGATGGTCGGGACAGTTTTCACCTGCTGGTGGCACTGTGCTCCAAGATCTTTAGGCTGCAGTTCCAGTGTCCACCAGCGGTTGTCTCTCGGCAGTCAGTAGCTGACATCCTCCCCTGAAATCAGGCATCATCTGATGCTGATTGCAGGAGGTATATATAAACCTGGGGAATGCTGTTTTAGTTCACCTTGATATTTTCTTCTTGTGCCCCTGACCTGTGTTCCTGAAGCCTGTTTACCGTCTCCTACTCCTGGACTCTGTCCCTGTTCCTGCAGCCTGATCCCTTCCTACCTGCTCAGTCCATCTCCTGGTTCTCTTTTCCTGACCTGTCTTGTTCCCAGCTCCCCACTGCTTGATCTCCCATGTATGACTCTGGCTTGGTACGATAATGATTTGGTTATTCCTTACTCTGTACATATTTGATTTAGTCTGTCTTTTATTGTATGTTCACTGTTGGTTTATTCACTGGTTGTATTTCACTATTTACTATATTGTAGGTGTGTTTTCTTTGTTATTCATTTATCATATAATAAATCATATTATTTACATTTTACCTGTGTTTAGTACACTCTGTTGCAGTCCGCACAGTCTCCGACCATCTCCTGTAGTATGTGCACAGTCTCTGACCGTATCCTGTAGTATGTGCGCAGTCTCTGACCATATCTTGTGGTATGTGCGCAGTCTCTGACCATATCCTGTAGTATGTGTGCAGTCTCTCACCATCTCCTGTAGTATGTGCGCAGTCTCTGGTCATCTCCTGTAGTATGTGCACAGTCTCTGACCGTCTCCTGTAGTATGTGCACAGTCTCTTCCCGTCTCCTGTAGTATGTGCACAGTCTCTGGTCATCTCCTTTAGTATGTGTGCAGTATCTGGTCATCCCCTGTAGTATGTGCGCAGTCTCTGACGATCTCTAGTACTATGTGTACAGTCTCTCATCATCTCCTGTAGTATGTCCGCAGTCTCTCACTGTCTCCTGTAGTGTGTCTGCAGTCCCTCACCCTCTCCTGTAGTATGTGTATTAATGTGTTGTTTTACTTGCTAAAATATTTAGGATTGCTCCATAGTTCAGTGAGAGGTAATGATGTGCAGTAACCTGTGCCAATCAATCGGTGAACAGTAGTGATCTGCTGTAATCTCTAGCAACCAGACAGTTAGCAGTAATGATGTGCAGTAACCTCTAGCAACCAATCAGTGAGCGGTAATGTTGTGCTGTAACCTCTAGCAACCAGTGAGTGGTAATGATGTGCTGTAATCTATAGCAACCAATCAGTGAGCAGTAATAATGTGCAGTAACCTCTAGCAACCAATTGCAATCACTGTGTGATCTGCTGTAGCAAACTGATTTTGAGTCTGTTGGCTATTTTTTTTGACTGTGTCAGAATGGGGGGGGGACAAGAAGATGTTTGCCCAGGGCCCAATCAATATTAAAGACAGCCTTGTTAGTGAAAGGCACGTACGTGTAGAAAACTGAGGAACTGGACCCAAATAACAACAGTACGGATAGCGTGCTCCCCAAGCCAGACAGTGTCCAAAAAGGCTTACCAGACCAAGGTGACCACTAAATGATAGGTAGTCGATATGCACATGGGGATTTTAACCACTTCAGCCCCGGAAGGATTTCCAGCTTTAGGACCGGAGCCCTTTTTGCGATTCGGCGCTGCGTCGCTTTAACTGACAATTGCGCGGTCGTGCGACGTTGTACCCAAACGAAATTTGCGTCCTTTTTTTCCCACAAATAGAGCTTTCTTTTGGTGGTATTTGATCACCGCTGCGTCATTTCTGATCGCCGCTATAAACAAAAGAAGAGCGACAATTTTGCAAAAAAAAAACAAATTTCTTACTTTTTCCTAAAATACAAATCCAAAAAAAAAATATAAAAAAAACATTTTTTTTCACCGTTTTTGGCCGATTTATATTCTTCCTCATATTTGCGATAAAAAAAATCGCAATCTGCGTTTATTGATTGGTTTGCGCAAAAGTGGTCGCGTTTACGGATGATGAGAATTCATTTTTGGGGTTTTTATTTTTTTTTTTATTTTTTACTAAAAATGGCGGCGATCTGCGATTTTTTGCGGTACTGCGATATTTCAGCGGACATGGCGGAACATTTTGACACTTTTTTGGGACCATTGGCATTTATACAGCGATCAGTGCTATAAAAATGCACTGATTACTGTGTAAATGCCATTGGCAGTGAAGGGGTTAACCTGCAGGGGGCGCGCTAAGGGTTAACTATGTTCCCTGGGCGTGTTCTAAATGTATGGGTGATGCCCTAACAGGGGAAGGGAAGTTATCACAGCCTTCACGTAAAGGAAGGCTGTGATCACAGCCCTTCCCCCTCACACAGAGCGGAGGTCCGTGTTTACATATACGGACCTCCGCTCATTCGCTCCGGGGGGGGCATCGCGGGTGGCCGGCGGCAATCGAAGCCGCCGCACCCGCTCCCTGGCCCCCCCTGGACATAGTGAGCGCGCGGGCGCGCCTCCGGCGGCGCGCGCGCGCTCACTATACACGTTCCCGCAGCCGCCGTCGTATGACGGCGATTTGCGGGAACGAGCCACTTTGTCGCCGTCAATCGCCGATCGGCGGTCGGCAAGTGGTTAAGGTCTCCCTCCAACCTGGCTGAATCCGGATGATCCCAGTAGTGCTCAAACATGAATAAAAGAGTGTTCTCACAGTGCAGTATGGTAATAAAAGGTTTTACTAGCAAAATAAAAGATGTGCACTTAAAAACCCACTGTAGTAATACAAGATTCAGAACAAGCAACAAGGATGTGCGGTGTTCTTGCAGGCTCCACTCCGAGTATTCGGTCATCCAACCATTTAGAAAGAAGCAGTGTGATGACATCAGTGTCGTAGGCCCAACCCTTCATGATTCGTTATGGATGACGTTGTCTGGGGCGGACTGAAGTGACGACCCACTACGCAAAACAGGGATTTAAAGAACATAACCTCTCTAGGCAATATGCTAAATATCATGCCAGAAACCCGGTGGGTACTTCCTTCTTTGTTCTGGATAGGCTCACTCCACATTGGAGGGGTAACAATTTGGTTAGATCCATATCCAGGATGGAGACCCGTTGGATTTTTGGCATTAAATCCTATGTCGCTTTCGGCTTGAATGTTGATTAGGACATGTTGTTTTATTTCAATTGTTTTTATTGAATTTTCAGAACAAATGTAAACATATTAAGGATACAAACAGGTCTCAAGGTCACATATCCAACAAGTCAGTCGTATCATATATCATTAGACCTAGCTCCTTTTAAACAAATAAACCAATAGTGCAAGTCGACAATTGAAACCTGGGATCTTGTTCTAGCTGTGAGGGTCTTGAAGAAAGATTTGAGCCTTCCCGATCATGACAGCTTGAGGCTCCTGGATAGGGATCACGGTCGGGAAGGCATCTCTTCCTTTACTCTATCAGTGTCATTTTAGTGTCAAGCCTGTTTAACCAGGTCAGGACATGTTGTTTTATTAATAAGTTAGTTTTTTTCTTTTCTTTTTTTGTTTTTTCTTTTCCCATATTTTGTATGACTGTTCCTGATGTACTTTTGACAGTAATGCCTCTCTTATATACATATGTGTCATTTGCCACATCCCTATGGGCTCATTCTATCGGTTTTTGATGTTTTAAAACTGACTGTTGTTTTTGCTGGATACATTTTTGTATGAATGTTCGGTTTTTATTCTCTTTTTTTGATGACATTTTTATGTCTGTTTTTTTTTTTTTTTTTGATTAGTGGAGATATTTATATATCTGTTATATGCATCGTTACCACTAGATGGTGTTATTCCAGTTTCTAATTTAGTGCGGGTATTACCACTGAGATACACTTTTCCTTCCAGTGTTGACACAGTTTTACCATGTGTCATTATGTATGGACTGCCCGTAGACAAAATGGCACCGTTGCTCTATTTATATCCGGCATGCATGCATGTGTGACTTTCGGTCCGCCCCCAGATGAAGCCATCTGATGAAACGCGTAAGTTGGGGCCTGCGAAAGTGACGTCATCACGCTGCTTCTTTCTGATTGGTTGGATGACTATATCTATTTGCGCTCTGCTGCTCTTTGAGTCCAGTTCCTCAGTTTTCTACACCTGCTTGCCTTTCACTAAGGATCACTGTGGAGAGCACTTTGTTTGACATTAAGATGTCTGTGGAATTATTTACATGGACTTTTTGCACTTTGTTTATGTCATTTTTTTAACACATTTATAATTGTTTGTTTTTCATTATCTTATGATTGATGGTTTCAGTCCTCCTTCCTTTTATCACTTGTTAGCACTGCACTGTATTTATAAAGATCAGCGCTTGCAGACAAAGGCTGTGAGCGCTGGTTAGTATGTTCTGGTAGGGGGAGCTCCCCTGTCAGAACACAAAGGCACAGCCGGGAAGATCGCTGCACCAACATTGCTTGTGTGGGTACAGCGATCTGTCAGATTTTTTTCTTCACTCAGCCCGCTGGGTTGAATGGAAAGCACTAAGTGTGTGTATCTAACTTTACAGGATTGGTCATGCAAACACACATTTGCATCTTTAAAAATTTGCAAGTTGAATGTTTATATGAAGGGGACATGCTGTACTTGTCATTATTTGGATCACATTTCCACGTTTTGACTTCCCCCTTTGTGGTTTGACCGTTCCCCTGAAGACCTCCTGACAACTAAATTTATTGGGCAGGACTTGATCTGTGATGTCACTTACACTCCGTGAACCACATGGCCATCTTAGAAAACAGGAAGTGTTTGGTTAATAGTAAGAAAGGCAACCCTATCTACGATAATAAGATGTCAGACATTTTCTAGCCACGGCCATGATGGTCATACTTCGATCCTGGAAATCTGCCTCTGTACCTCCACTTTTGGAATGTGCGACTGAACTCAACTCCATCAGGGACCTGGAACTTCTGTTGTTGCAAACTGGAAAAGAAGAACAATTTAAGCAAACTTGGACCGCTTAGTCTCTGTTTTGTTACACTTCTACAGTTTCTAGACACACTCACTCAACCAACTACTAATCAGTAACCTTTGTTTCTCCATCATTTCTATACACCTTACAGGCTTAGTTATTCACAACATACCAATTGACGACCTTGTTATTTGAAATACACTACTCCTCACTATGTCTCCTGTCAATGGTAATTCCTGACTAATCTAGTTGGGTATTTACCTTTCCTGTTACCTCCCAATTGATCTGCGATAGTAGTGCTGGATTACCGTCACTGTCTATTTGTCATCTGTGTTTCCATGTAAAATATTGATGTATATTTTACCGCATTTTGGTAAAGCTGTATTTTGCTACTTTTGTATACTTTCCACCCCTTGTAACTGTAACTCCCTTTTATAAAAGTTAGGCTAGGTTCACACTGCTGCGGTGCAAATTTTCTGCGAATTGAATACGATTGCGATGCAAGTTTTTTCAGTTCAGACACAAGTGCGATTTCTACATGTGTTGGTGCGAATCTACTGCAAAGCTGTAGCTGGAGTTGGAGGGGGAAGCAATCGCAGTGATGTGAATGGGAGATTGCGTTTTCAATCCGTGTTCTATTGTAGTCTATGCTTTTTTGAACGTAGCGTTAGCATAAGTTAAGCGTCTTTTAAACGTGGCGTCGTCACACTTGGATCGGATTGAAAATATTTTCCCTCAATGTCAATGTTCCCCACCTTTCATATGTTTT
>BLSH010431974.1:309678-320425 GCA_018402905.1 Glandirana rugosa
AGACAGTGGGTACGTAGGCACGAGTGGGTAGGCAGTGGGTACGTAGGCACGAGTGGGTAGGCACGGGTGGGTAGGCAGTCGGTACGTAGGGGATGGGTGAGCACGGATGTATGGGTGACGGATGGGTGAGCATGGGTGACGGATGGGTGGACACGGATGGGTGAGCATGGGTGACGGATGGGTGGACACGGATGGGTGAGCACGGATGCATGGGTGACGGATGGGTGGACACGGATGGGTGAGCAGGGATGCATGGGTGACGGATGGGTGAGCACGGATGCATGGGTGGGCATGGATGTATGGGTGACGGATGGGTGGGCATGTATGTATGGGTGACAGATGGGTGGCCATGTATGTATGGGTGACAGATGGGTGGGCATGTATGACTGTGTATGGGTGATGAGGGGGTCCCTGCCTGTCACATAGCGGTGCTGTGGGCACTTCAGATCCTGCCCACAGCACCGCTGCATCTCCTCTCTCCCCCCTCTGCACCGATCGGTGCGGAGAGGGGGGAGACAAGCCGGCACTTCCGCCGGCTTGTTTACATGTGATGCTCCGTCATTTGACGGAGCGATCACATGGCAAACGGCCGCTCCAAGCGGCCATTTACCGTGATACGTGATGCGCCGGGTCTCATAGACCCGGCGGTCACGGATGCTCCCAGGTGCGTGCCCCAGGGGGCGCGCGGGAGTGCGATTGTGGGAGGACGTTATATAACGTCCTCCCACAACAATGAGTGCCACTTGCCGACGTGTATCTACGATACATGGTCGGCAAGTGGTTAAACAATATCACACGATGTCCGGCACTACTGTTTGACGGTCGGGAGGCAAGCTGGTTGATCATCTCCTGTTGTCTTGGGTTAAGAGACAAATCACGCTTTTGCCAAAAGGCAACTCCAGCTGGTGAGTTAACATCTATGTGGGGAGAGGTGTATGTTCTGTCGTACTCACGATGTGTGGTGGAATTCAACTCATGCAGTGACAGAGAATATTCATGAATTTAAGTGACACTTAAAGCAGAGTTCAACCCAAATGTGGAACTTCCGCTTTAAGCACTCCTCGCCCCCTTACGTCATGCCAAATGTGGGGGGGGGGGGGAGTGTGTACCTTGTTTTGACAGGTGCTTCCCATCACACTTCCTTTTTCCTTCGCCTGGCCGCCTAGGCGACTCCTCCTCTCCTCCTAGGCGGCCCCTCCCTCCTGGCAATCTTCTGGGACACGTCACAGGCCCCAGAATATTGCCTGGCCACTAGGAACGCGCAGAGTGACTCGCGCATGCGCAGGGCGTGCCTGGCCGTGAAGCCAGGTAGGGTGCCCACACTAGGAATGGTGGGGCCATCAGGAGGAGGGGGGAGACAAGCGATGCTTCGTGCGCAGCCATCGCTGGACCGCAAGACAGGTGAGTGTCTGTTTTTTAAAAGTCAGCAGCTACACTTTTTGTAGCTGCTGACTTTTAATAAACAAAAAATGTGTGGAACTCTGATTTGCATGGACTGTTTTTAATTTCTGTGATTCTTCATCAAGCCATCCTATTCTTTCACTGGGTGGACAATATATCTTATGAACTACTGTTATATAATATATATCTGTTGTATCTGGTTTGCTACAATGTATCATTTATAGCAGCTGCTATACAGAGACTATTTATTTCCACAGCACGGTGTGAAGGATCTTTTTAGGTATTTTGGGTTTTGGTTTTGATCCTGTTTTGTTTCAATGTTGTTTTTACGTTTAATTTTTAATGTATTACTTTGCATTTGTTTCTGATATGTGCTTTGAATAGTTTTCTTTTCTTGTTGGTTTTCCATTTGTGGTTTCTCACTTTGTACGTAGTTCTTATTTTACAGAAAATGCAAAGTTGTGATGACTCCTTTGTTTTATGGCACAGTTCTCTTTTAGACTGTATGCTTGGTGGAAAATAAAATATTAAAAAACAAAAATGAGCTGAAATCAGTTTGTCCAAATTATCATCACTAATGACAACTGTTAGAGGATACAAAAACTGTTACATGTAATATTTTTTTTCTAATGGAGCCATTAGATAGCAGTTGTCCTTATTGCAGCAGTAATATGAAATGCTCAAATACTATTACAGAATTTGACAACTTGACAAACATTTTACAATTCTTCACCTTTCTTGTATAAAGCTAAGTTTGACAAATCTGTCTATAACAGGCAAAAAAATGAATTTTTTGTCCCTAGAAGCCTCTTGAAAGTGATCTCTTGTCACAACTATGCTGCTTGAATATCAAAGAAATTGTTTTTCCATTGGGCAAAAAACAGTATCTAGCTATAACCCATAACAATTATTTTATAGCCAAAATTTTAATTTTGTAAATTATTTATTAAAAGTACTCAGGTCCCTGTGTACAATAAGTACTTTAAGGTACGAACAAATCAGATTATAAGCAGACTGCTGTCCAATGATTTATTATCTAGGTATGTGGACTGGCAAATTGCTCCCCATGTAAGGCTGTCATATTAATACTTACACTTGCAAGTGGGCCTTGTAAGAGATTATAGGGTTGTTATGAGTATAGGTTTGTATTTGCATTTGAAGGATTCAAGTTATTTGCCCCTTTCTCTGTTCTCTGGGTGTTTCTTAAAGGGAAAAGTTGTATATAGTACTCGGATAGAGGGGTCTCTAAAGTACCTTTGGATAAAGCTGTGATATTTATTTTTTTTATTATCATTTATTAGTTATTTATTACATGTACGAATATAGGGCTGTCAATTTTACACATATATATTATACATCACTTTTACTTCTAGGTAGGCCTTTAGTAAAACATATCGGTATTATTGCCAGTTTATTATACTGGTCTGACTGGTCAATTAAGCTCTCCTTTTGCATTTTTTTTATTAGACTGATCAGCCCTTCCCTGCTATCACCCCAGATGGTATATGCGGTTTTAAATTTAGTTTCATTTGAGGCTAATCCCGGTGGCTACCGATTGCCACCCCGACTTTACTTTGAAGTGATATGTAGGTGTGCACGGATGATTATCACTAGATATGATTGCTGTACATAACATAAATGTAAGTAAAAAAATTAGTATCTGATGTGTACATTGTCAGATATGTTATTCCCCATAAATATGAAAAAGGGCCTGAGGAAGCATTCATGCGAAACACGTTGACCATTTTTGGATTGCTAAACTATGGAATTATGTATTATTATCTGAAAAATTCAACTCCATGTTGTAATTCTGTGAGATGTGACCTTGTACTAGGGATCTGTTAACCCATGGTATTTTAATGTATTCTGAGTATACTTTTAACCATGAAATAAAGCTTTTGAATCCTTTTAAAAAGAAGTGTGTCTTCCCCTGGTACCAGTAAAGTCAGTTTTTTTTCCTTCTATGAGAAAATAAACCATAAAGGAATATACAAAGAAAACAACTAACAAAGAGATCATTACACTTTATTAACATACGTAAGGCAAGTATCTCAATTCTCAAATATCTCAGCTATCATAATCTCAAAATATGACCGTTACCTGAGTTAGATGACAAAAAGTTCCATACACAAGGATGTTTATTGCAAGCAGGAAGAAACAGGAAAAAAGTAACCTAGCTGAACATAAGTAAAGACAAGGAAGTAGGAAAAGGAAAGGAAAAAACTGACTTGGGGGAGAGACGGCACTCCTCTGATCACCCAGAAAGTAAAAACGAGTGGCTCAATACGTGGCTACTAATAGGGATTTACCTTAATCCGTAAAAATGGATTTGTTCCAGTAGAACCATGTCTTAGTGTAGACATCATGGGATTGTTTTACTAAAGCTGAATTGAACAAGTTGAAGTTAGAAGCTAATTGGCTAAAATGCACATCTGCTCCAGTTTTAGTAAATCAACCCCTTCTGTTTATTTTAGCCACTTGCCGCCAAATCACATACCTATATATCATTTGGCTTCAAGTAGTTGTAACGATTGAGCCCGGTTCACATTTCTGCGATGTTAGACATGTGAATCGCACCCACACCACAGCTGCCGATCACATAAGATGTCTGAGTAGTGCGAGTTCAGCCATACACATGTATGGCTGAACTTGCACTGGATTCACACTAAAAAAGGTGCAGGGACCTTTTTTTTTCCCCGCAGTGGAATCGCATCGCATGGGGGTTCTAACCCATGCGATCCGATTCATGTGCGTGTTCACAGTTCACACTGAGATCTGTGAACAAAACTGGGGGTGTCATTAACTTTGTAATGGCACCCGCAGCAGTTCTCAGAAAGCAGTGTGAACTGCCTGCAGGAAGACCGTGATGCGGGAGCCGGCTCTGTAATCGCGCTGGTTCCCACATCGCATATATGTGAACCCGGGCTATCACTAGACCTCCTATGTACATCTGAAGTGGTAACCTGTAAAGCGTCACCTATGAATAGTAAAATTTACGGTGCTTGTCGCTGTTGTGTGGGCGTGCTCAATTTTAAAGTGTGACATGTTTGGTATCTATTTACTCGGCATGACATCTTCTTTCATATTTTACAAAAAGTTGGGTTATGTATTGTGTTTTTTTGCATTAAAATTGTAAAAACATGTTCTTTTTCCCCACAAACTGTATTTGAAAAAATGCTGCACACATAGTGTGTGACATAAAAAAAATTGCAAAACCCACTGATTTATTCTCTAGGGCCTCTGCTTTAAAACAATATATAATGGGGGTTCTAACTAATTTTCTAGCAAAAAAAGAACAGATTTTCACATGTAAACAAAAAGTGCAAGAAAATGCCTGGTCTTTAACCTCCCTGGCGGTATTCCTGAGTGTGGCTCGGGGCGAGTTTTCATTACCAAAAGCGGTAACCCCAAGCCACACTCGGGATCACATTGCAGTATCCAGGCAAAATTACTTACCTTGTCCTTTGGATCCTGCAATGTCCCCCCCACTGTGTCCTCCAGTGGAATCATTCGCCCGATGCCCCTGGGTTCCGGATTCTGTTCCCTGCGAGCGTTGTGTTGCATGGGGGCGGAGCCCGGCGGCAAATTCAAAAAGTGAAACACACACAACACATACAGTACACTGTAATCTGTAAAATTACATTACTGTATCAAATAATTTCACATCCCCATTGTCCCTAGTGGTTTGTCCAGTGCCCTGCATGCACTTTTATATTATATATGCCATTCTTTATGCCTGAAACTTGAGAATGTCCATGGATCCAAAAAGCGTCCCTTTACGTCAAAAGCGGTTTTGGACCAGTTAGAAAACAGCGATAGTAAATAAGAATCATTTGCAGAATTGAGTGATACTGATTTGTGGGGAGATTTATCATCAGAAACTGAAAGTGACGACAGCGACAATTCTGCAACTGAGCAAAATTCGGTGTTTTTGACTCTACTATAATATTATTATTTTTGATAATTATTTATAGTTATTTATTATATTATCATTTTTTTTTCATATATATTATAATTTTATGATTTTGTTGTTTCAAAATTTATCATACCCGGGACGTCTACTAGACTCTTGTTTGGACAGATTTAAGTGAGTTATTCCTAAGAATTACAGGCCTACAATATAAAACGCCAAATTTCTATGCGAAACAATGAACAGCTTTGAGACGCAAATATCTGACATAATCATACAGCCAGGAAAGGTAAGTGGTTAGGAAGATAAGACCAGCTCTTCCACCCTTTCAAAAACTACAATGACAGTTAAGGGCAAAAATATATTATATATATGAAGACTAAAATTTTTTTATTCGGTTATTTGGAGTTTAATTTTACCAAATGCTTTTATACCCTTATTATCGTTTGCACTGCTGGTCGTATTTCATGATTATTATTTCCTCTTTAAAGTAATTGTTGTGTGACTGTTTGATTTAACAATGCTCTGTCCTGGCATGACTAGAATGGTTTTACTTTATTGGATTCCTATGCAAATTCTATATGTTTTGTATTGATGTACATATTCATTTGCTCTTTGATATAAAAAAAAAAAGAGTTTGGATTTAAAAAAAAAAGAAATTCTCTCAGTTATTGGTAGAATATTTTTTTTAACAAAACAGTAAACTAAATATATGCAAATGCAGTAAAAGAATATAATACAATAATTGTTATAATTATTTTTTTATAATAAAAATGTAGATACGTTTTAGGAAGTATATGTGCAGATTAGGTGGTGTTTAAAACTTCTTAGGAATCTTATTCTCTAATATTCCCCTCCTTTACGTCTCCCTTTACCCATACTCCATTAGCTATACCCATACTCTAAACCTGTACAAGTTTGTAGACAGAATGAGAAACCTTTGTTACCTATAATACTGTACATGAGGAAGGATCAAACCTTATACTACCCTTTGTATATGTTTATCTACATTGTACCTCCTAAAATGTACTGTATTCTTTTTGGTGCTAAATATTACATTTATAGAAAAAAAAACAAAAAAAAAAAAAAACACATAGGAATTTAAGCTTCATAATATTTACATTTTTTCAAAAAAACTCTGGTGGTTGCAGGTGGTTATTGCTTTCACAATTGTTCATAATAATGGAACATGCACACATTTTCATTCCCTTATGATAGAATAAATAATTTAAATGATTTAATGTACTATACAATGTGCTGCAGAATCAATAAGTAATTCCTTCTTACCGCATTCATTCTTAAATACATTTCATAATGTGCATGCAGTAATGCAGTTCATATAAAATAAAGGGATTACAGTACATAGATTTTTAAAAATAGTATATTTTATTATAAAAAGGTGAATTATTTGCTCACTATTGGACTTTCGTGGTACGGTATGAAAAAAGATTTTTTATAAAAATATACATTTATTTAAAGTTTTATAAAAATGCCCACAAGGGCAGACATACAACATATAAACTTTTTTCACATTATTGAAGAACAGAGAAAGACACTCTATTTATACCAATTACTCTGATACGTACTGGAGGAGGGTGGATGTTGGAGAGAAACTAAAAATTCATCTCTGTCCAGTCATAACTCTACATGTTTTGATTCCTCATGAGTATCATTCAGAGAAAGGTATATCATTTCTAAAAAAAACAACATATCCGTTGTTGGTGCCGGAAAAGCTGGGCCGAGTATTTAAAAAAACAACCATCTCTCGGGTTTACAGAGAATGGTCTCATAAAGAGAAAATATCCAGTGAGCGGCAGTTGTGTGGACAAAAATGCCTTGTAGGTATCAGAGGTCAGAGGAGAATGGGCAGATGGTTCAAGAGATAGAGAGTCAACAGTCACTCAAATGACCACTTGTTGGAACCCAAATATGCAAAATACCATCTCTGAATGCAAAACACATTGAACCAGATGGGTTACAGCAGCAGAAGACCACACCAGGTACCCCTTGTGTCAGCTAAGAACAGGAAACTGAGGCTACAATTCGCACAGGATCACCAAAATTGGACAATAGCAATGGTGAGGCCTGCTCTACTGCTAGCAGGACCTCCAAACCACCCATTACAGGCAAGGGCCATGGGCTCCCGGTTGTGAAGCCACGGGCCCTCAAAGCGTAGCAAAATACCTTGGTGCTAGCTGGGTACAGACAGACCACTACTCCTAGTCCATCCTCTTCCAGGCCTCTCTGCCCTACCTTACTGTCCAGTGACACTCCTTCCCCTGACTGGCTCCTCCGACCTCCACAGACTGTCCACTGTCTTCTCCCAGCCTGCTCCAGCCTTCTCGTCCAGCTCACATGGTCTGTCACTCACCAACACTGGTGGATCCCTTAAAGAGTCTTTAGTGTAGCCTCTCTGCTGTTCTCTCACTCCCTTGTGCTACTCCAAGAACCGACTCCACTCCTGGCTGCACCCGAGCCTCCAGGCCTCAAGGTTACCCCCCCAGACTGGGGGGCTCCCAAATGAGGCCTCTCCACAGCACCTGCTACATCTCCACCCTTCCAACCGACACTCTCCTCCCCCCTGCTGGGCTGATCACAGTATTTAAGGAGGCCTGGCCCCTGCCAACCCAGGTATGGGATTGGTCAGGGCTCCTTGTCATACATCAGGAAGTGACACCTCCTCATCCATCCCCTTCAAGAGCTTTCCAAGCTCAAAGGGAGGAATCTCCAAGGGGTGTCCCTTCCCTCCATCTCCAGCCCCTCCCCTGAGCCACTCCCAGACCAGATCAAAACATTCAGGCCTGCACCTATAGTCAGGCCTGACTAGATTTTCCCTCACCTACCAAAAATCTACAAAAGCACCTACACTATATGGGGGTGCTACATGTATAAATAAATTTGCTGTCCCCTCAAAATAACTCAACACACAGCCATTAATTTCTAAACCACTGGCAACAAAAGTGAGTACACCCCTAAGTGAAAATGTCCAAATTGGCCCTAAAGTGTCAATATTTTGTGTGGCCACCATTATTTTGCAGCACTGCCTTAACCCTCTTGGGCAGCGGTTTAGACATTAATGGTTGTGTGTTGAGTTATTTTGAGGGGACAGCAAATTTACACTGTTATACAAGCTGTACACTCACTACTTTACATTGTAGCAAAGTGTCATTTCTTCAGTGTTGTCACATGAAAAGATAGAATAAAATATTTACAAAAATGTGAGGGGTGTACTCACTTTTGTGAGATACTGTATGTATATATCATTTATATACATTATACGGTATATATATATATATATATATATATATATATACACACACAGTTAAAGGATAGACCAGGAGAGAGCAATGAACAGAAATCCCACAATTTTGTTTTTAGCAATTATCTTGCAACATAATAAAAATGTATCTTCTCTACTCTGTTATGTCACATATTTGATTAGGTAACTTAAGAATTAATTAATACATGTTTTCCTTTACTTTAATTACAGTGTATAAAAATACATATTTAGTTAGGACTCATTAGTATTCAGGAAGTGACTCTCTGCCCACACGCAAATGGCTTTTCCATATGGATGGTTCATTATTATTGCTTGAAAAGACCTACTACTCATTGGCTCATTGGCAACAATGGCCAACACTTTGGCAAGTGAAGACAAATTTTGTTGCCTAAAAGCTGATGGAATGTAGACATGTATTGGCTGTGCAGTTTCAAAGCTTTTTCTCTACTAAAATACAGAACTGGCAAAAGACATTACAATCAATATATACTTTACATCTCTACTTAATATGAAGATTTTCCTAGAGCGCTTTGCTTTACATTACAGCACTACACAGCACTAAAGTCACACATTCAGCAGATCAGCTAACCCCGCTTCTTCCACAAGAGCACCTAGCTGGTAGTTACATTGGAGATTGGAAGGCCAGAGAACTGTTGAGCCTCTACTGGGAGGGAGGAGTAGGCTGAAGGGACATGCTGTGTTACTGCTGGGAGGAAAAAAGGGGCTAAGGTCACTGGTGGAGAAGGGGTGGGGGGGGCAGGGCAATCAAAGCTGCAAAGTCACTCCTAGGAGTTGCAAGGAAAGCTGCTGAATCACTGCTGGGAGAAGGAGCAGGGTGAGCAGAGCTGTTGAGTCACAGCTGAAGAGTGAATTGTGCTACTAAGTTACTGCTCAGAGGAGGGAGCAGGGAGTAGGGGGAGCGGGAACAAATACAGCTACTGCTGATAATTTTGAGCATGATTTGCAGCCCCACAGGTCAGCAAAGGCTTGTTTTAAAGTTGAAGTTTAGGTATGGCATTTTTCAAATAGTCACATTAGTCCAGCTTGGACCAATGTAAGTATGTATGTGCCATATATGTGGGATTTCTGTAGAAGCTGGAAATCACTGTACTAGTCACTACAGTGATTGCCGCAAACTTCCAAATCCCATGCCAAGCAGCTGCCCTACTGCTTACTGAACACAGGAGGTCACTGGCTCCATGTGAGTACCATTCAGAGAACACAGCATAGAACCAATAACTAGCTAGTGGAGATCACTGTAGTAGCGGTGCCTATTATAGTGATTTCCAGCTTCCACAGGTATTGCGCATACATACTTACGTTTGTCCAAGATCGACCAATGTAACTATGTAATAATTTCCATATGTAAATGCCATCTTTAAAGCTCAATCACTATTTATTATAAATATGGCACTAGTTAAAGTATAACTAAGGCAAAACAACATCCACTTTATATAGCTGCACAAAACAGTAGAATTGTGTAATGGAAGATATAAGACAATGCTTGGTGCATGATGTGAAAATTCAAAACCACTGAAAAGATAATTATTTAAATCAGGGCTCCCCAAACTTTCTAATCAAAAGGTCAGAGTACTGCCCCTCAGACTTCAGGAGGCCAGAAAGTAGTCAGTGTGAGTAGGAAACACCCCAGAGTCAGTGGGAGTAAACAATGTTTTTAGGCTTGAAGGTCATTGGAAGTAAAAAAAATTACAAAGTGCTTGTGGTCAGTAGGATGAGGAATGGTGCCCCATCATTGGAGTCAGTGGCTGGAATAGTGTCCCATCATTGGTATTAGTGGAAGAAAAAGTGCCTTATCGTTGGTGTCAGTGGAAGGAATAATTTTAAAAAATTCATATGTCTATATAAAACATATCAATCTACATCAGCAGAAGGCCACTCCGTGTGCCACTCCTGTCAGCTAAGAACAGGAAACTAAGGCTACAATTCGCACAGGCTCACCAAAATTGAACAACAGAAGATTGGAAAAATGTTGCCTGGTCTGAGGAGTCTCGATTAGTGTTGAGCGAACCCGGACTGTAACGTTCGGGTCCGTACCGAACTTTAGGGTGTCCGTGGCACGGACCTCCAGGCACGGTGCCTGTGGGATTTCAAGCCATGCCTGGGCTTGCAATGTCAGGCCCAAGCGAGTTGTGATT
>BLSH010431974.1:370590-383829 GCA_018402905.1 Glandirana rugosa
GGGGGGGGGGGGGGGGGACGGGGGGGAGCTGCAGATCTGTCACAGCTTTCTGCATGATGAGGATTTCATGCAGAAAGCTGTCACAGATCGCCCCTCACACAGTGCACCAAGCACACTGATACCCCTGTCCCTATACATATAAGTGTCCCCATAAAACAGCCCCCAAAACATCTGTATGACCCCCATCACATCTGTCACCATACACAAAACATCTGTCACAGTCCCCAAAACATCTGTCACAGTCCCCAAACATCTGTCTGTCCCCGTCACATCTGTCACCATACACAAAACATCTGTATGTCACCGTCACATCTGTCACAGTCGCCGTCACATCTGTCTGTCCGCCAACACCAAATAAACTCTGATTTGGGTTATTTTTACCAAAGTAATGTAGCAGTATCATTTTTGGTCAACATTTATGAATAGGAATTACTTATTTGCAAAATTTTATAACAGAAACGCAGAAAAATGCATTGTTTTTTTTTTCAGTCTTTTTTTAATTTATAGCGCAAAAAATAAAAAACCCAGGGGTGATTAAATACCACCAAAAGAAAGCTCTATTTGTGTGAAAAAAATGATAAAAATGTCATATGTGTGCAGTGTCGCATTATCCGCGCAATTGTCTTTCAAGAAAATTGGTCCGGGAAGGAAGGGGGTTTAAGTGCCCAGTATTGAAATGGTTAAACATGACTTAGGGCCTTACCTAAATTATGTCTACATGTAGTATTTATATGTAGGAGGGTTCCACCACCATTGCAAATCTTGGTAGATATACTAGCTAGGCAATGGTGATGCCTGCCTTTACATGCACATGAACTTTAATGGCATCCCAGTCTGTTTGTTTGCTGAAATTATTGTGCATTTTGACCATCAAAAGTGGCTTGATTTTACCATGCTGTCCGATTGGGGTGTGTATTGTTTCTCTTACCATGCATTCTTCTAGGATAAAATACTCGCCAATGCATGTCTGTAGAATGTCGGGGGTGGTGGGGTGTTATGTGCCTTTTTTAATATTATGTTGTAATGCTTTGTTAGAATGACTGTCAATTATCTTTCTGTAATTTTGCAGCTCATAATGTCATGAGGGTGTTTAGTCCTTTTATGAAATGTGTGTGCAGTTATGCATGGTGAAAGTAAAACTGTGTCCACTGTAAGGTTTATTACAATTTTAGATTGTAAGCTCCTATGAGCAGGACCCTTCGAACCCAATTGCTAACTGTTTTGCTAAATGTGTATATACTGTAAATACTTTAATGCCAGTAAATATGTACATACTTGTGTTTCTGCTGGCAAAATAAAATGAAATTGATTTGGCTTGTTCTCTTTTGTAACTTACTTTTTGAATTCGTTTTGGGGGTTGGTGGTTTTGGAGAAGTGGATTACCTTCCTTAGGGCCGGTTCACACTGCTGCGGTGTCCGAGATCAGATATGATTCGCACTGCAGTGGAAATCACATGCAATATGTGTTATGCAAATTCAGCCGTACAGATAGTATGGCTGAATTCGCATCGCATCCTGACCAAACTCGCACAGGGCCCTTTTTTGTTACGCAGCAGAATCAGATCACATGTTCACATCCATGCAATCCAATTCCGAATTTGCAGTTTGCAGTGCAATCTGCAGACTGATTTGGGGGTGTCATTAGCTTTCTATTGACACACCCAGCATATGGCAGCATGAACTGTCTAAGTCGGGCGCGATGCGGGAACCCCGCAGTGGATTCGCAGGGTTCCCGCATCGCACTAGTGTGAACCAGCACTGATAAGTCATCTTCTCATTTATATTTGCATAGTCCTTACAGATATACATCAGCAGGAAGGGTTGTGTGCACATGGGCTGGAAGCAATTGTGTGGTGACGCCAAATAAATCAATTAACCCTTACCCACACCACATATAGCTCCCACATCCTCCCCTACATTGATCAAAAATGTAATTTAAACTTGCTTGCGGCTATAATTTATTGTCCCCCCAAACCATTGGAACCATCGATTCCAGTCGACATCCAATGCTTAGAACATGTGATCTTGACAGGCAAATAGAGCTCTGGTGTGTGTAGATTTCCTCACAGTTTGTGAGAGTTGAAGTCGTAATTGCCTCTAATTGGGAGTTATTTTAAGGCACTGCTTGAGTAGATTTGGGAGGTATAGTAAATCAGGGCCAGTGTGTTCGGGGGGGTCCTTGAAGTTCAACATGGCTTTAATTGACGTTAGCTCCCGAATATTCCGGAGTGGTTGGGGTAAGGAATGAAGAAACTGCTTAAGTTGTTTGTGTCCCCAGTTGTCCATGAAGGTAATAGGTTTCTGACCCAGAATGGGCATAAGGGCAGAATTGTAAGACCAAGAAAATTTTTTATGAAGTGAATCCTAAATGTCCAACGTGGAGATCGAGAGAGGAGGGGGATAAGGGGGAAAGGTCACTAAAGGCTCTAGGAATCCATGGGGTTATATTCAATGTAAATTATAGGTGCAGCGCTAAAATCGAGATAAAATAAATCGTTTGTATATAAAACATCCAAACAATGTCTCAGGGTTTTTAGTCAGTTGTTGTGAGATAAACATGCAGACAAGGAAAAAGTGATCTTCATAGGAAACCTCCACCGACACTCACATAGACAGCCTCTTACCCACTGGTTATGACCCCTATAACAGAGGTCTCAAACACTTGTGTCTGCAATATCCTGGGGAAAGGAATCCTGTTGTAGGGTCAGGGGAGCCGCTCCAATGATCCCAGATCAATTCATAAAAGAACCACTTCCTCCGCCTTTGTTCCACTCACCAACAGAAACAGAACAACAAAACACCTGATCGTGTAGTACGTTCCACAAAGAATTTTATTAATAAAAGAGTTACACTCACATGTAGACGGTTGTGGTAAGCAGTGAAATAAATTGTGGTCCGTTTCCAACCAACAAGATGGCAGTCCCGCTTCAGAACGTGATGGTGTCACGCTGGCTGGCTCCACCCTTTTTTTTCGCGTTTCGTCATCATTGACGTCGTCTGGGGCGTAGCCAGCGTGCAACGTGCGTTCCATTTAATAGGTGTACAAGGACCGGCCTCATTTGTCGGAGGGGAGTCACATGATGTAAACAAAAAAGGGGGAAGCGCCTAGCTCCACTTAGAGAATGCTCCAGCTGAACCAACAGTTTAGAGTTCTTAAAGTATTTCCAGTCTGACACTTGACACAGAGAAACGGCATATCATGTGGATAAGGATGGACGGTTTCTGTAAGGGTGGACTTGCCAAAGCTGGTGCCTGACAGTCATCGAGGAGCCAGTCTGCCACAGCCTCAAGTGTTTCTGACATCACGTTCCAAAGAAAGCTTCAATCTTTCATGGACACAGGACACCTCCATGACACAGACTGGGGATTATCTAAGGTGGTTTGGTGATAAGGAGTCAAGCAGTTTGAAGGATCATCTTGTGATGTGTTTCATGGGCTGTATTTAGTTTTACATCCAGTGAGTCTCTCCACATAGGGGGAAACCCTGTTTTTCATGCGGCGTGGTGGCGGTGTTGGGTAGAACATCCTGAATACTCCATAACCTAGGACGCACAAATATCATAAGACGAACTGGTTTATAAAGAACTGTGTATGGAATGATAGCCTCTTTTTGTGGCTTATCGACTTTAGTCCCGCATTTCAAGATGCGGGACACTCTTCATTTAGCGCTGTTTGACATATTGGAGTGTAACATGTTTATACTGTAATATTTGTGCATATTGTGATTTTTATTTTACAGCAGCAGCTATTGTTTTTACAAAGGTGTTGGTGTTTCCAACGTTACATGGGTTAAGATTTGACTGGCATACTAGGAGCGCTGATTAGGTTTGTGCATTAACCTCTTCAGGGTTGATTATTTTCCTTATATACTCAGAGTAATGGCATAGTACTAGGACTTTATATCAGGAAGGGCAAGTCTCGCAGAACACTTAGAGTGAAATAGAATAGCTTTTGTAATTCTGGGGTGCCTGCCCCTCCATACAAAGTGGGAGATCATGGTCTGGAGAGTAGAGAAAAAACCAGGGGGAACACCCAGTGGTAACATCTGAAATAAAAAAGAATACGTGGCAGGATATTCATGTTTATTATGTTTATTTTCCTAACCATGAATGAGACAGAGGGGGCCATAATTGGAGATCATTTTTGACATTATTCAGTAGGGGAATATAGTTATATCGAAATAGTGTGTGAAGGTTTGGAGTGAGGTGGACTCCTAAATATTTCAGAGTAGCCAATTGCCAAATGGAATCTCAGGTTTAAGAGAATCTTCCTCCAAGCAGGGGACATTAACATTCAAAATTTCTGATATGGATAGGTTAATTTTAAAATCTGATAAGGCCTTCATCTCCTGGAAGGCTGCCATTAAGTTGGGTAACGAAATATGTGGCTGTTGAATATAACAGAGAATGTTGTCTGCATACGCAGCATATTTATGCATTCTAGTGCCTACTTTTGTCCCATGAATGTTGGTGTTACCTCTAATAGATGCCAGGAAGGGTTCTAGAGATATGGCAAATAGAAGGGGCGAAAGAGGACACCCCTGTCTAGTGCCATTCCTCAATGTAAGGGGTTTACTGAGTAGGCTGTTAATTCTGATTCGTGCCATAGGTTGGGAGTACATGGAGAAAATCCTGCCAAGCATCCGAGGGCCTAGTCCAAAATGTCGCAACATCATCCGGAGGTAGTCCCAGTCCACCCTATCAAAATCTTTTTCAGCATCTTTAGACAGAAGAAGGGTGGGCTAGGCACTTCTGCGGACAAAATGGATCAAGGAGATAGTACGTAACGAATTGTCTCTAGCTTCTCTACCAGGTATGAAGCCTGATTGATCAGCCAAGATCCATCTGGGAAGAAGGGGGAGCAATCTGTTGGCTATAACTTTAGCTAGTAGTTTTATATCTACATTTAGTAGCGATATGGGGCGGTAACTACTGCAACTAGTGGGGTCCTTGTTTGGTTTGGGAATAACCGTTATATGGGTGGTGAGGGATTCTGGGCGCAAAGCTGTGGGAGTGGAAATTGAATTAGCATAGGCTGTTAGTCGGGGCAGTAGGGCATCGCTGAATGTTTTATAATATAGGGTTGTAAACCCGTCAGGGCCAGGGGCCTTTCCTATAGGCATTGATTTTAACACCAGCTGGAACTCTTCAATTTTAAAGTCTGATTCTAATAAATTGGAGAGATTTACGTGAGAGTTTAGGCAGGTTTGAGTTTCTGGGAAAAGATAGTGTACATTTACACTATATATTGTAAAGCTCACCATAATAGTCCCTAAGGGCCCATTCACACCTCAGCGTTTTGTAGCTTGAATATGCCTGAAGCTACAAAACGCTGGAGGGGAAAAAATCAATGATTCTCTATGGAGATGGTTCACATCTCCACTCAAAAACGCCTGAAGCCATATGCCCTAAGCTCAAACTAGTCCCGGAGGTATTTTTGTCACGCGAATTGGGCATATTCTGGCATTTCTGGAACATTTGTATTGCCATAGATATCAATGGAAAAGCATCAGTCACGCGTATTAGCGCGACATGGGCATTTGCAAACGCGCAACGTCGCACGACAGAAGGCTTGAAAAATGCTACGCTCAGGTGTGAATGCAGCCTAAAAGTGACAACTATTTGGTGCGAATTATGGGCCAGGTCCCCTGAAGGGAGTTTGAACTTTGAGATAAAGGTTGCCGACTTTTTAGCCTGGAGGGAGCGTGCAAGCTATCTGGCTGGCTTGTTACCCCATTCATAAATATTTTGAGTGACAAGGTGGAGTTTCTTTTTCATGGCAATATTTAACAGGTTTTTAAGTTCCTCTCGTTTTAAAGTGAGTGCCTCCAAGTGAGTTTTATGCAGAGACAGATTGTGTTGCCGCTCCAGGTCCACCACCTGTTGCAAGGTGCATTTCAGTAAAGTATCATGTTCCCTCTTTTTCCTAGCACCGAGTTCAATTAACTTGCCCCTCATTGTAGCTTTGCGCGCCTCCCAAACCAGGGAGAGCAGAGCTTCCGATGTGGTATTTTCCTGAAAGTATTGTGCCATAGAGGCAGTTATTGAGGACACATCTACTGAATTGGAGAGGAGAGAGTAATTGAGCTTCCAGTTATTGGTACGTGTTGGGAGAGAGGGAAGAGGTATTTGGATGGACACTGGGGCATGATCAGAAAGTGTTGCAGTTCCAATGGAGGCGGATCGCAGTAGAGGGAGATGGAAGTGATCAATAAAAATGTTGTCTATTCGGGAATAAGAGTGGTGCGTTTTGTGAAAAGTACAAATAATCCTTATCTTTAGGATGCAATAGGCACCAGGCGTCTATAAGTTGAGAGTCGTGGAGTCATTTTTTGGTGAATGATATTCTCTTAAATGAGATTGTGGAACGGCCTAGTGAAGTGTCCAAGATGGGGTCTAGAGGCATATAAATATATCCCGCTAGAATGGTGATTCCTTTAGAAAAATCGGCCACTTTCGTCAAAATATGGGATAAATAAGTGGGTTGATTGACATTTGGAGAATAAATATTAGCCAGAGTACACTGGTTGTCTCCTATATATCCCTGTAAAAAGAGGAATCAGCCATGATCATCCGCATCCATTTTAGTGAGTTGAAAAGAAACGCTCCTACTAAACCCAATGGCAACTCCTTTCGTTTTGTTTGTGTCAGAGAGGTTTTAGTACCACGTCGGGAACTGAGGAGAAAATAGTTTAACATTGGTAGTGTGAGTTAGGTGGGTTTCCTGTAGAAATGCAATAGAGCAGGAGGCCCGTTTCAATTGGCGTAGGACCTGGTGCCTTTTCATGGCAACATTTAACCCCCTCACATTGTATGAGAGCACATTCAAGTTGGCCATTGGGATAGTAGTGTGTCTCCCCTCAGCGTATTTGACCTCCCATGCCGGCCAGGGTGAAAAGAGAAGGAGGGAGAAGAAAGAGGAAAAACAGAAGGGGAATAGAAGCGAAAGAAGAAAAAAGCAAAACAGTAAAATAAATATACATCGCTTAAGACATATAAGTGGGTTAAACTATAATCACGCAGTACACTGCAGTGGTCCCATAGGGGACGGCAGAGGCAGGACGTGCTGGGTGCCACATTCAGTGGATCGCACAGCGACATGTCATAGCAGCCCGACTCTGTCAACCTCAGAAGAAGGGGGGCGCAGACCACCAGGAGAAAATATGTGGTGTATAGAAGAGGTAAAAGCCCAGTCAAAGCATGGCCATTATAAGTAAAGCAAAGACAGCTAATATTTCCTCTAGCAGGATAATTGTGAACAATAAAATGAGCCAAAGCAGTAACTAAACATAACATAGGCCTCCCTAGGCTAACCAAAGGTAGTAAATAAAAGTCAAGAAACCAAAATCATGGTGCTGAGGTAATGATTGACAGGGCCTTGTGTGAGGAAAAAACAGACCCTTGGTAACTAAAGAGGCCTCCTAATCGAAAACTAGCTGTAACAATTGCGTTTAAAGCCATGCGTGGAGTAGAGGCCATTCAGTTAAGGGAGGGGTAGGTAAGTAGAGCATGAGAAACAGCATGGATCTCATCCATTCTTCTTTGATGAACCAGGTGTCGCTGTGCGTTTCCTTTTGGACTGTGTTTTATGCTAACAGGAGTTTGGGGTAGCTTGAAAGATGGGAATTTGATCCTGCCAGCCAGGAAGCTCCACAGGGGACATGTTGATATCCTGGAAGAAGGCAGGGAGGTCCTCAGGGAACCGAAGGGTGGAGGATCAACTATTTTTGGTGGCGATCAGGCAGGAGGGAAAACCCCACCTGTACGTTGCTCCATCAGATCTTAATTGGTTGAGTAGGGGTCTAAGTGAACAACGTCGTTCTAATGTTTCCTTACATAGATCTGGGTATATGGCGAACTTGGCGCCATCAAAGTCAATGTCCAGAGCACCACGCAGTTTAATCATAAATGCATTATTTTCCTCGTAGTAATGCAGATGGCAGATGACATCTCTGGGTAGATCTACATTGAGATTGCATGGGCACAGAGCTCTATGAACTCTGTCAAATCGCAGCGGTTCGGTCACAAGTTTACAAAGAACTGTGTTGAGGATGCCATAGATCGTGGGCTCCAGGTCACCATCTTTAGTTGCTTCAAGGAGGCCCCTAATACGCAGGTTGTTCCGGCGATTTCGGTTCTCCAAGGCCTCCAGCTTATAGAGGGTATCACATTAGGCAAATGCAGCCACATTACCGTTGCCTGCAATTCTTTGATTGCTTCATCTTGGATATCCTGTCGCTTCTCCATCTCCTCCACACGTGTGAGCAGGTGGGCCATGTCCGCTCTTACAGCTGAGAACTCCTTCTTCATAGACCTCTCAAAGCCGCGGAACATGCCCGCTAATTCCTTTTTGAGACCGCTAATCAAGGATGACATCTCCGAGCCCACTGGTGACCCAGGGTCCTCCATCAGTTCAGAGCAGAGGGAGGAAGTTGGGGAGCAGCCACGGGGAGAGGCTGTGTGGGCGGAGGGAGAGCAGCTGGAATGCAAGGCTCTGGCCCTGTCACGCTGCTAGGAGGGGCCGTCTCTCTCAGCAGCCAGGAAGCGCTGAATGGAGCCCGAGGTGGCCAGTTTAGCAGCCAATCCTTTCCATGAATTTTTACTTATATTGGTGCAGGAACCTGCAGGCTTAGAAGGCATTGCTAGAGGGTTTCAGGCCAGCTAGTAGACGGAGCTCGTGTTAGACACATCCAGTCGGCGTCGTGCGGAAACCACGCCCCCCAGATAAACTCCTCTTTAAGGTGTCCTCAAGAGATTTCATTTTCTGCACTCTCTGTGGGGATGGGAGTTCTGAGACTTTACCCTTGTAACGATGGTCAAGGAGGGTTGCCAACCAATAGTGATCCTTCTCCTTTACACCACGTATTCTTGGGTCCTTTCACAGGCTTTGAAGCGTGAGGGAGCCCAGGCACCGCAAATTTGTGGAGGCATGAGAAGCAGACTCATCGGGGTCACTCAGGATTATAGTATCTGGAACTGCCTCCTCCCAGCCACGTACTATTCCCAAGGGTTCTTGGGATGGAAAACCATCTCTTACTGTTTGATGTACAGTATCTCACAAAAGTGAGTACACCCCTTACAGTTTTGTAAATATTTTATTATATCTGGAGAAATTACATGTTGCTACAATGTAAAGTAGTGAGTGTGCAGCTTGTATAACAGTGTAAATTTGCTGTCCCCTCAAAACAACTCAACACACACAGCCATTAACGTCTAAACCGCTGGCAACAAAAGTGAGTACAGCCCTAAGTAAAAATGCCCAAATTGGGCCTAATTATCCATTTTCCTTCCCAGTGTCATGTGACTCTTAATGTTACAAGGTCTCAGGTCTGAATGGGGAGCAGGTGTGTTAAATTTGATGTTATCGCTCTCACTTTCTCATACTGGTCGCAGGAAGTTCAACATGGCACCTCATGGCAAAGAACTCTCTGAGGATCTGAAAAAAAGAATTGTCGCTCTACATAAAGGTGGCCTAGGCTATAAAAAATATTTACAAGACCCTGAAACTGAGCTGAAGCACGGTGGCCAAGACCATACCGTGGTTTAACAGGACAGGTTCCACTCAGAACAGGCCTTGCCATGGTCAGTAAGTTGGGTGCACGTTCTCAGCATCATATCCAGAACTTGTTTTTGTTAAATAGACACATCAGTGCTGCCAGCATTGCTGCAAAGGTTGAAGGGGTGGAGGGTCAGCCTATCAGTGCTCAGACCATACGCCGTACACTGCATCAAATTGGTCTACATGGCATCCCAGAAAGAAACCTCTTCTAAAGATGATGCACAAGAAAGCCACTGGAACCATGTTCTGTGTCTGATGAGACCAAGATAAACTTATTTGGTTCAGATGGTTTCAAGCGTGTGTGGCGGCAACCAGCTGAAAAGTACAAAGACAAGTGTGTCTTGCCTACAGACAAGCATGGTAGTGGGAGTGTCATGGTCTGGGGCTGCATGAGTGCTGCCAGCACTGGGGAGCTACAGTTCATTGAGGGAACCATGAATGCCAACATGAAATGTGACATACTGAAGCAGAGCATAATCCACTCACTTCAGAGACTGGGCCGTAGGGCAGTATTCCAACATGATAACGACCCCAAACACATCTCCAAGACGACCACTACCTTGCTAAAGAAACTGAGGCTAAAGGTGATGGACTGGCCAAGCATGTCTCCAGACCTAAACCCTATTGTACATCTGTGGGGAATCCTCAAAGGGAAGGTGGAGGAGCGCAAGGCCTCTAACATCCACCAGCTCTGTTAAGTCGTCATGGAAGAGTAGAAGAGGACTTCAGTGGCAACCTGTGAAGCTCTGGTGAACTCCATACCCAAGAGGGTTAAGGCAGTGCTGGAAAATAATGGCGGACACACAAAATATTGACACTTTGGGCCCAATTTGGACATTTTCACTTAGGGGTGTACTCACTTTTTTTGCCAGCGGTTTAGACATGAATGGCTGTGTGTTGAGTTATTTTGAGGGGACTGCAAATGTACACTGTTATACAAGCTGTACACTCACTAATTTACATTGTAGCAAAGTGTGATTTCTTCAGTGTTGTCACATGAAAAGATATAATAAAATATTTACAAAAATGTGAGGGGTGTACTCACTTTTGTGAGATACTGTATGTCTTCCTCTGCTTCAATGCCTCCAAAGCTGCCAGAATCCTCCTCCAAATTTTCCTGCTCCCTCTCCTCTTGTGTGTTCTGTGGCATAGGAACAATGGTGTCTGCATAAAGTGGGCCTTAAGAAATAAGGAAGTCCTCCTCTTCCTCCCGCTGCTGTGCCTTGAGTGCCCTATCCATAATGTCACTCAGATTCTACTCCAGCAGGAATACAACAGGGATTGTGTCACTGATGCATGCATTGTCACGGCTCACCATCCTTGTAGCCTCCTCAAATGGTGACAGTACAGTTCATGCATCCTTTATGAGCAGCCATTGGCATGGGGAAAAAAACTGAGCCGGGCTGAACCTGTCGTTGTGCCATACTTACACAGGTACTCATTGACAGCCCTCTGCTGCATGTGCAGCCGCTGCAGCATTGCCAAAGTCAAGTCCATCTGGTGGGCATGTCACAAATCAGGCGGTTTACAGGCAGGTGGAATTTTCGCTGAATTTCAGGCAACCGAGCACTAGCTGTGTATGATGGCTTGAAATGGCTACAGACTCTTCTGGCTTGCTCTAGCAGATCTTACAACCCTGGGTACCTATTTAAGAAACATTGCACCACCGAACTGAAGACATGTGCCAGACGTGGCATATGTGTCAACTTTCCCTGTCTAAGGGAGGACAGAAGGTTTATGCCATTATCGCACACCACCATTCATGGCTACAGCTGGTGTGGCGTGAACCACCTCTGAGCCTGCCCCTGCAGAGCTGCAAGAATCTCTGCTCTGATGTGGCTCCTGTCCCCTAGACACACCAGCTCAAGCACTGGCATGGCACCTTTTGGCTTGACTCATTGAATAGCCACTTGAAAACTTAGAGGGTACTTGTGGCTCATAGGACAATTCAGCAGAGAAGGACATGGAGGAGGAGGGGGGGGGTAGAGCTGACAAATCTCTCATCATCACCACTACCTGTGTGGAGACGTGGGGGGCACAACAAGCTGCAGTACTGAGCCCTGTCCTGCATCCTTCCAAGTTGCAAGCAGCGTTACCCAGTGTACTGTGAATGAAATATATCGTCCCTGACCATGCTTGCTGGACCACGTGTCAGCAGTAATGTGGACTTTGCGGTTGACTGCCTTGCCGAACGATGCCACAACATTGCCTTCCACGTGATGGTACAGAGCTGGAATGTCCTTACCTCAAAAGAAATAGCGACTGGCAACCTGCCATTGTGGTACAGCACATTCTCCAAATTCACTGAAGGGGGCAGAATCCACCAGTCGAAAAGGCAGAAGTTGTAGACTGAGCAGCTTTGATAAGCTTGCATTTAGATGCTGGGCATGTGGGTGGCAGTGACTGTATTTTTTTTGGTGCAGCAGATGGGGCAGAGAAATTTGCTGGCTATAGTCTACAGCTGGTGGTGTGCTACTGGCAGATGTTCTGCAAGGACCTGGGATACCCTGCGCTATACCATCATCCCTGTCAGTGGAGGCTGCTGATAGGTCAAGAGGTATAGCGGGGGGCAGACTGAGGTGAGTGAGGAGGAACGGAATTGCGCCCTTTTGTGTGGCTTTTAGGTGCTCTTGACAACAGGCTGAGTGGTGGGAAGTTAAATGCCTTGTCAAGCATGTGGTACCCAAATGGCTGGTGTTTTTTGCCATGCTTTATGTGCTTGAGACAAAGTTTGCAAACTGCAACAGTGCGATCGGCTGCACATATGCTAAAAAAGGCCCAGACAGCTAAGCTGTGGGAAGTGGGCCGGGAGATAACAACTCCACAATGCGAAGGAATATGGTGGCTGCTCTCTACTCTTCCATGATGGCTGCCTTGTTGGGGTTGTGCCTCACCCTTACTTTCCTCCTCTGCTATATCTGGCACCCAAGTCGCTTCAGTGACCTCATCATCATCATCTTCTCCATTCTCATTACCACTGGAGACAACTTGGCAATATGCTGCGGCTAGGGTAACATGACTGCCAATTTCCCTCACTGTTCTCCCCTTACTGTAAGCTCATGTTCCTGCCTTCCTCAACCTCAGAACCAACATCTGAATCAAGTAATGGCCCTGCATTGTCAAGGAGAAAGTGGCTGATGCTGTGTTCAAATAACTCAGCTGACTCCTTCATGACTGATGTTGGGGCTATGGCAGGAATAGATGTGGACAATGATAAAAAGAGGGGGAAGTTGGGACTTTGAATGAGGAGTGCAATCAGACACCAGCAAACGATTAGTGCTAAACATTTTTATTTGTCCATCCTGGTCGTGGAGGACGTGGTAGGTACCACATAATAAAAATACAAAGGCACAAACGTCAACTACCGTATATACTCGAGTATAAGCCGAGTTTTTCAGCACATTTTTTGTGCTGAAAAAGACCCCCCTCGGCTTATACTCGAGTCAGTGTTTGTGGGTGATCAGTAGATTCATATCGGGGTTGTAGTCAGTACTTCCTCAGTCGACTCAATAAACTTGTGTCGTAGTCGGTGAAAGAGGAACTGTTACGTCCCGGTAATGAACTAAGTCTACAACCAAGACTCCAACTCCTTCCGTCCTTGTACTCGAATGTCATTCCCCTCTTGTCACTCCCTTTAACCGTCAGTACAATGGGATCGGCGTCGTATAACGGTTCAACAGA
>BLSH010431974.1:384059-413037 GCA_018402905.1 Glandirana rugosa
CCTAAAATATGTCCTGTGTCTGACATCGGTCTTGTGTCCATAACATCGGTCCTGTGTTCTGGCTACAGTCTGTGTGTCCTGTAAAAAAAACCCTGTGTCCTGGCTACAATACCTGTGTTCTGGCTACAGTCTGTGTCCTGTATAAAATCCCTGTGTCCTGGCTACAATACCTGTGTTCTGGCTACAGTCTCTGTGTCCTGTATAAAATCCCTGTGTCCTGGCTACAATACCTGTGTTCTGGCTACAGTCTGTGTCCTGTATAAAATACCTGTGTCCTGGCTACAATACCTGTGTTCTGGCTACAGTCTCTGTGTCCTGGCTACAATCCCTGAGTTCTGGCTACAATTCCTGTGTTTTGGCTCCCTGTCCCTGTGTTCTGGCTACAATTCCTGTGTTCTGGTTGCTGCATTTGCCACCCTAGGCTTATACTCGGGTCAATAACTTTTCCCAGTTTTTTGTGGTAAAATTAGGTGCCTCGGCTTATATTCGGGTCGGCTTATACTCGAGTATATACGGTATATCACATGGGGTCAAACATATAGATACACATGTTATGCATCCAAAAGAAGTGGTTATAAAGCACTCTGTAGGGACAGGTACAGAACCTGATCCTCAATGTGAGATGTTACCCTTTATTAAAAAATCATGAAAAGGTCATCTGTATGATATTCCTTGAAATATAAAATGGCATCAGCGTAAACCCTACGCGTTTCCTGGGGTAACACCCACTTGTCAGGGGTAGATACGAAAAATATCTGAAATATACAATTAAAATGACCAATGAAATAAATATTTCTATGTCACAAAAAATATGGAGAGGAGGGGCAGGAAATTGACCTACCCAGATCTCTTAAGGTGTGATGTAAGGCAATGGGTGCAGGGCCGCGAACAAAGTCCACCCCAGAGCTGAGGACGCTGTACTGGGACACGGCAGGATCCACCAGCGAACACCCCCGGAAGCAGGCAGCGCGAAACAGTGCCAAGAAATAACTCATCTGTGTGAGTAATGTATATAGGTGAGTAAGTGGTGGTGAAAATAATATGTAGCAAAGAAAGAAATGGGGGCTCAGAAAAACTGAGTGAAAGAAGGAAAGGGAACTTGTGCATGTGGTGAGCAAAGGAAACAAACAATAAGACTGGGAAAGTGAAAGGTAAATTCATGATTGAAGGTAAAACCAGAGCCAGGTGAGTAAATTGCAAAGAGAGTGCATGGAGTATAATTGCCAAGTCTGAATGAGCAGTGAGAGTCTGTAACCACCAAAGTCTGCATGTCATAATGGCACTCACGCTGTCCGTCCCGGGATGTCCACATATGAAGACCCCGCCAGCCCAAGAGTGCCCCGCCCAATGTCACGAGGACATGACGTGTCAGGAGGGCGTCTGAGCAGGGGGCGGAGACCCACTATCCCGGCTCAGAGGATAATGCCCATCCAAGTCAGCCAGAGTGGAAACACCAGCTGCAGCCAACCCAACAATGCAGGATGCATGGAGCGGTGACGTGATACAGATGCATAGGTCGGCGCCCCCGTTCGCCCCCACCCCTCTACAAACCACTCTCCCTCGGGAGGGGTGGAGGGAAGGGAGAAGGGGGGACGCCGAGAATGCACAGCCCTCCCCCAGCACAACGGAATCTAGCACCACCTGGCCACACAGAATGCAAAATCACAACAAAAAGCCATACATGAATCGTTACATGAGAGTATTGGTAGACCTAATGTGGGTCCACCAAGTTTGCTGGAAGTCCGGGAGATCTGGGTAGGTCAATTTCCTGCCCCTCCTCTCCATATTTTTTGTGACATAGAAATATTTATTTCATTGGTCATTTTTATTGTATACTTCAGATATTTTTAGCATCTACCCCTGGCGAGTGGGTGTTACCCCCTGAAACGTGTAGGATTTACGCTGATGCCATTTTATATTTCAAGGAATATCATACAGATGACCTTTTCATGATTTTTTAATCAAGGGTAACATCTCACATTGAGGATCAGGTTCTGTACCTGTCCCTACAGAGTGCTTTATAACCACTTCTTTTGGATGCATAACATGTGTATCTATATGTTTGACCCCATGTGATATAGTTGACGTTTGTGCCTTTGTATTTTTATTATGTGGTACCTACCATGTCCTCCGCGACCAGGATGGACAAATAAAAATGTTTAGCACTAATCGTTTGCTGGTGTCTGATTGCACTCCTCATTCAAAGTCCCAACTTCCCCCTCTTTTTATCATTGAACAGGGATGGAGACGCAGACTTCCCCTGTGCCTCTGTGCTCCCGGACTTCCAGCAAACTTGGTGGACCCAAATTAGGTCTACCAATACTCTCATGTAACGATTCATGTATGGCTTTTTGTTGTGATTTTGCATTCTGTGTGGCCAGGTGGTGCTAGATTCCGTTGTGCTGGGGGGCGGGCTGTGCGCCGCGTCCATGTCGGAGCTGCAATGCATGCTCGGCGTCCCCCCCTCTCCCTTCCCTCCACCCCTCCAGAGGGAGAGTGGTTTGTGGAGGGGTGGGGGCGAACGGGGGTGCCGACCTATGCATCGGCGTCACGTCACCGCTCCATGCCTCCTGCATTGTTGGGTTGGCTGCAGCTGTTGTTTCCACTCTGGCTGACTTGGATGGGCATTATCCTCTGAGCCGGGATCGTGGGTCTCTGCCCCCTGCTTAGACGCCCTCCTGACACATCATGTCCACGTGACATTGGGCGGGGCACTCTTGGGCTGGCGGGGTCTTCATATGTGGACGCCCCGGGACGGACAGCGTGAGTGCCTTTATGACATGCAGACTTTGGTGGTTACAGACTCTCACTGCTCATTCAGACTTGTAATTATACTCCATGCACTCTCTTTGCAATTTACTCACCTGGCTCTGGTTTTACCTTCAATCATGAATTTACCTTTCACTTTCCCAGTCTTATTGTTTGTTTCCTTTGCTCACCACATGCACTAGTTCCCTTTCCTTCTTTCACTCAGTTTTTCTGAGCCCCCATTTCTTTCTTTGCTACATATTCTTTTCACCACCACTTACTCACCTATATACATTACTCACACAGATGAGTTATTTCCTGGCACTGTTTCGCGCTGCCTGCTTCCCGGGGTGTTCGCTGGTGGATCCTGCCGTGTCCCAGTACCGCGTCCTCAGCTCCGGGGTGGACTTTGTGCGCGGCCCTGCACCCATTGCCTTACATCACACCTTGTGAGATCTGGGTAGGTCAATTTCCTGCCCCTCCTCTCCATATTTTTTGTGACATAGAAATATTTATTTCATTGGTCATTTTAATTATATATTTCAGATATTTTTCGTATCTACCCCTGACGAGTGGGTGTTACCCCACGAAACGCATAGGTTTTACGCTGATGCCATTTTATATTTCAAGGAATATCATACAGATGACCTTTTCATGATTTTTTAATGAAGGGTAACATCTCACATTGAGGATCAGGTTCTGTACCTGTCCCTACAGAGTGCTTTATAACCACTTTTTTTTGATGCATAACATGTGTATCTATATGTTTGACCCCATGTGATATAGTTGACTTTTGTGCCTTTCTATTTTTATTATGTGGTACCTACCATGTCCTCCGCGACCAGGATGGACAAATAAAAATGTTTAGCACTAATCGTTTGCTGGTGTCTGATTGCACTCCTCATTCAAAGTCCCAAATTTTTATCATTGAACAGGGATGGAGATGCAGACTTCCCCTGCGCCTCATTCAAAGTCCCAACATTTGTCCCCCCCTCTTTTTTGCCAGATGTGGACAATGAGGCAGGTTTAGCCACTCTGGCAGCTGCAGTGGCCTGCGCACTAGTCTCTGCTTGGGTAACGGAGGATGAGGATGGTTTAGTAAGCCAGTCCACCACCTCCTCTGCATGCTGTAGCTGGATAGCACGGGCAACATCACTAAACAGAGAAAATGATGCCCTGCCGGAGGATTGACCACGCCAACCTTTGCCTGTGGACACATATGCTGCTGCCCCCTCAAAGTGCCATGGGAATGTCTGCATCTCCTTGTTGTCTCCCAGACATGATGGGGGAGGGCTTATTAACAAATTGTAATAAAGATGTGGAAATGTGTATGTGGATGCACTTTAACCAATGAAAAGTGGTGTTTGGTGCACTTTAATTTGAGTACTCACTGCACAGACACACTCCACTGATACACTATACGATACTGCAGTAAAACTGTACTGTCACACTGCAGTATACTGCGTCAAACATGCAGTAATGCACAGAATTATACTGCATTCAACTTGTAGAAACGCACTGAAATATACGGCGTTAAACTTACAGCAAAGCACTGAAATATACGGTGTTAAACTTACAGCAACGCACTGAAATATACTACGTTAAACGTGAACTAACGCACAGAAATATACTGCGTTAAATGGCACGTAACACACTGAAAGCAGAGAAGAAGGTCTTAAACTAAAGACCACCCTTAGACCCCCGTCCTCCCTGACGGGGTTTGAGAGATTGTGCAAATCGACGGACCTATACCACCCTCGATCTAGTTGCTCTGCGAGTTATTGCAGTCGACTGAGCAGAGATGAACCGGCATTTATACGGGAATGGGAGAGGGACCTGCAGCACAAGTTTACAGATGTCCAACTTGACCATATATATATACCTTAAACACACAAAATACAGTGGACACTAAGATGCAGGAAAACAGTTATAAAATATTGTCCAGATGGTATAGAGTCCCGACCACTTTGGCCAGGATTTACCCGACTGTCTCTGACGCCTGCTGGAGGGGCTGTGGACTCCGGGGCACCTATCTACATGTGTGGTGGGAATGCCCGCAGCTCCGGCCCTTCTGGCTAGACATTAGAGCTCAGATTAAAACAATACTGGATATAGACATGTGCGATTCCCCACTGGAATTTCTGATGCACTTGCCTATCATTCCTCTGGGCCATTACAGGAAATCAGTCTTGCCGCACCTATTGAATGCGGCCAGACATCTAATTTTGATACACTGGAAATCATCCTATGTCCCCACCCGTAAGGACTGGATCGGATTGGTCGACAAAATAATGGCTGTGGAGGAATTGGTGGCAAACTGCAAAGATAGATACAATAAATTCTAAGGAATTTGGGCCACTTGGATTCACTACAAATCAAGTATAGCACCAGCTCTCCAACCCGATGCACCTAGCAGTGAGGCCTAGCCTTGGTACACAGGGGACTGCCCTGGATATTATATGCATTCTGCACAAATAAGGATTGAGATGTACTTGTAGCGGACCAGGAGAACTACTCTGTTGATGTTACAAATTTATTTTTGGTACGGTGCTGATAGTTTCTATGTGTTCCCCCCCACCCCCCATTTTTTTTTCTTTATATATCTATATTTTCTTTTGTTTTTTGTTTTTTTTACTTTTTTTATATATTTTTCTCTCCCCCTGTGGGTATCTAGACCCCCCCCCCCCCTTAGTTCCTGAGAATCTCCAAGCCTTCTTCTTGTACATCCTCAGAAATATGATTCCCAACACACTAAAGTCTTATAATTGGAGAATGAGGTAACCCTGAATTGATATATTGGCTAACTCGCCTGCCTCTTACAGCGTAGTGAGGCACAAGATTGTGAACTGTTCATATGGGGAACACTGCTAAATACATCAGCGGGTTATCATTTATGGTCAGATGATGTAAATCGTTGGCCGATCACTCCTGCCATATGTACTGAAATAACTACTTGCTATGTACATTTTTGCTTTTGTTTTTACTGAAAATGCAAAATAAAGATTATATAAAAAAAAAAAACTAAAGACCACCCCTCCACTCCTCATTTTTGGATATATATATATATTATTTTCTTCTGAGACGAGCCCACCCCCCGCTGCCTTCTGGGATCTATGTGTGTCTCAGAAAATGAGGGGGCCATTCAGGAATCGCTGCGCAATTTGCGCATGTGCAGTAGGAAACCGGCTGTGAAGCCTTATGGCCCTTAGTTGCAACGGCAGCCCCTGCACCCTAGCAGGGGGATGAATCCCTGGACAGATAAGTGTCCTTATTAAAAGTCAGCAGCTATATATGTTTTGAGGCTGGAACTTCGCTTGAAATATATGGTGTTAAACTTGCAGTAGTGCACTGAAATATACTGCAGTAAACAATGCTCAACGCACTGAAATATAAGGCGTTAAACTTGCAGTAACACATTAAAATATACTGTTTTAACCACTTAAGGACCATAAGGATTTCCCACTGTAGGACCAGAGTACTTTTTGCGATTCAGCACTGCGTCGCTTTAACTGACAATTGCACCCCCACAAATGTGCTGCAGCATGCGCTGATCTTGCTCTATCATTTTACGTGGCCTACCACTTCGTGGCTGAGTTGCTGTTGTTCCCAGTTGCATCCACTTAGTTATAATACCACTAAAAGTTGACCGTGGAATAGTAGCAGGGAAATTTCATGGATGCACTTATTGCACAGGTGGCAACCTATCACAGTACCATGTTTGAATTCACTGAGAGCGACCCATTCTTTCACAAATGTTTGTAGAAGCAGTCTGCATGCCTAGGTGCGTGATTATATACACCTGTGGCCACGGAGGGGATTGGAACACCGTAATCCATTGATTTGGAGGGGTGTACCAATACTTTTGGCAATAAAGTGTATTTATGTTTCAATGAAATCAAGTAAATAAAAAGTTGTGACTGGGTTGCTTTATAGCATTTTTAGTAAAATCAATAAACAGTACATAAATGTTCCTCCTCTAATATGCCTGTAACCGTCTATGTGTGCATGGCCACATAGGCTAAAATAGGTGTAGAGGCTAATAAAATGTAAAACGCTCTTAAAAGTGGCACTTTTTACGCCTAGTGTGCATGAGGCCTAAAGTTGATCTCCAGTCCTACTTTTTTCCCACACATGTAGCATCAAGTCTTCTCCTGAGTTGAAACATTACTTTCAGTTCTTTGCAAAATTGTATCTACACAATGTAACTCTTTAACCACTTGCCACCCCGCCTCAGTACATTTAGTGCGACAGGGTAGCATGTGCAGACTCAATAATGTGTATATACACTATATTGCCAAAAGTATTGGGACACCTGCCTTTACACACACATAAACTTTAATGACACCCCAGTCTTAGTCTGTAGAGTTCAATATTGAGTTGGCCCACCCTTTTCAGCTATAACAGCTTCAACAACTCTGGGAAGGCTGTCCACGAGGTTTAGGAGTGTCTATGGGAAAGTTTGCAAACATCCCAAGTCTCCTGTGAGGTGCGGGAGTCTCCCTCATTTTCAAAACAAAAGTGTTGTTCCCCAGCACTGCTGAAGTACCACAGGTGGGACGCAAACAAAAGGGGCTCCAAAAGGAACACACCACAGCATATACCTAACTCAAGCAATGTTTATTGAAAAATTACAGAATTGATACTTGTTAAACCTTGTGATTTACAAAACAGAGAGTTCAATGATTTAAATATGGCTACACCTTGAATTCTGCGATCACCGCCTCATCCCAAAAGGTACAAGAGGCAAGACAGAGTTTTGGCGGGCCTGTGTAGGCAATAATCGCAAGGATAAGGTGTAAAGATAAAAATGTAATATTTTATTATAATCACATCATATAAAAACTTGTAGAGAAAATAGATTTACATATACAACATATACACAATAAAGCATCAAAATGGCAGTAAGTTGTATGAGTTACTTTCAACGTTTCGACTGAAACCCGTCTTCATCAGAGATTTACAGCTATCATACAACGACGGTTTTCTAATGTTGAAAAAATAATGACAATTAGTACTATAGACAATGTGTGCACATTCGCAATGCTTAGTTCAACAATTCAACAGTAAGTATATAACAACATGTTTTGACCTGGGTGATGACTTACAGTGCCAGTGAATAATCACAGAAAGCCGGCAAGGGTCCCAGAGAGAACCCCCCATCACATAACTTAGCTCCCTAGGTTATGTGATGGGGGGCTCTCTCTGTAACTCCTTTATATACTAATCAGGTGATACATTTTCCTTTTTTTAATCAACTGTCTCTACGTCTCCCACTTTTGGATACCCGCGAGTGCCGTGCGATCTCCCCGCTGCAGGGTCGATCCTGGGCTGCAGACATGGATGGTCCCCTGGTTCACAGCAGGGGGACAGCTGTGAGCACCAATCTCCCTGCATGGCTTTTCAGCAAGACAGCCGCTTCTCCTCTCCCTCCCGCGGCTATACAGGGAGATCGGTGCCTACAGCTATCCCTCCCGATCATTCCCAGCTGTTTCCTGTGTACTTCTCCAGCCCCCTGTCCTCCTTATCTGGCCCTCCTCTGTGTCCTCCTCTGCCCCCCTGTGTTCTCCTCCACCCCCCTCCCCCGTGATCTCCCCCACCCCCCCCCCCCCGTGTTCACCTCCACCCCCCTCCCCCGTCACCTCCCCCACCCTCCCCCCCGTCTTCTCCTCCACCCCCCGTGTTCTCCTCCGGCCCACCGTGTTCTCCTCTTGCTCCCCGTGTTCTCCCCATGTCATTTACCAATCCCTTCCTTTTCCGAATTGGACACAGAGCAATTGCTCACTCCTGTGATAACTGAGCAGAGCAATCTGTGTGTTAGGCCCCTTTCACACGGGCATTCAGTTTAGGTCCGTCTGTCAGTTTTTCAGGCGGGCCTGATTGGACGCTCCATGCAGTCCTAAAAAATAATTTAAAAAATAAAATTGTAAAAAAATAATAAAAATATATTCCGACACTGTCCATTGTTCTACTGACACTGTCCACTGCCCTACTGACACTGTCCACTGCCCTACTGACACCCTCCACTGCCCTACTGACACCCTCCACTGCCCTACTGACACCGTCCCCTTCCCCACTGACACTGTCCACTGGCCCCCAAAAAGCATTTTGAAAAATGAAAAAAAAATACTAATATATAAATAATAATTAAAAAAAGAACTACTGACACTTTCCACTGCCCTACTGACATCATCCTACACATACTACCCACTGCTGTACACTCCACACTCCTCACATGCAGATTATACCCACCTCTGTACACTCTGTACTCATTTCCTGCACATACTACCCACCTCCATACACTTCATACTCCTCCTCTGCACATACTACCCGCCATCATACACTTCATACTCCTCTTCTGCACATACTACCCACCTCCATACACTTCATACTCCTCTTCTGCACATACTACCCACCTCCATACTCCTCTTTTGCACATACTACCCACCTCCATACACTTCATACTCCTCTTCTGCACATACTACCCACCTCCATACTCCTCTTCTGCACATACTACCCACCTCCATACTCCTCTTCTGCACATACTACCCACCTCCATACACTTCATACTCCTCTTCTGCACATACTACCCACCTCCATACTCCTCTACCCACCTCCATACTCCTCTTCTACACATACTACCCACCTCCATACACTCCGCACTGTACATTCCCTATTTAACATTACTGCATTCTGCACTATGCAAGTCATCTCAGACTCTATTAAATCATATCCCCTTCAAGCCACGCCCCAATATGTAGTGCAATGTAAGCCATGCCCACATTTTGCTGCTGGGGGAGGGGGGTGCAGAGAGCCACCTCCCTGAAATGAGTTTTTGCAGGTTGGGATATCTGTGTTTGACCATTATTCCAGAAGCGCATTTGTGAGGTCAGGCACTGATGTTGGACGAGAAGGCCCGGCTCACAGTCTCTGCTCGTCCCAAAGGTGTTCTATCAGGCTGGTCAGGACTCTGTGCAGGCCAGTCAAGTTCCTCTACCCCAAACTTGTCCATGTCTATGGCAATTTGATGCTCTGCAGCTGTTATGCAAGCTTCTTGGCACTATATGCACAAGTAGAAGGTGGCCTGATAATTTCTGTACTCACTTTTTTATATGTATAAATAAGAACCTGTCCCTTCTCCAGCCATGGTTTGCTCCCGTTGACCTCTGAAAAAACAGGCGTGGGAGGACAAGCTTGCAATAAATAAAGTGTTTATGATTACAGTCATCGATTTGATTGGTAGCCTAAATACAGTAGAGTAAACAGGCAATGGTATGCTGCTAAACCTCCATCTGTGTCATTCTAGAGACCTTTTTGGCATTTTAGGATTTTGGGCATGAGACTGATATAAAGTGCCATGGCATAGTTTCATCTCGCTGAATTACATTTTTGACATGATAGTATTACTATTAACACAATGGTATTTTTGCTTCCACATTTTTGATTTTTAGCTTTAACTTTTTTTTACAAAAATGTTATTGTTTTTTCACAATGGAACAATGGCTTTGCTTTATTTGTAAATGTGAAAAATGCAATAAAATATTTGTTAAAATATCTATTGCTTTTTTTCACATTTACAAATAATTAAAGACGTTGTTCCATCGTTCTGTGACATAGCCTAGATTATATAAAGCAGAGCTACACCCAGGGCTTTTTTTCAGCAGGAAAGTGGGGGAGTGCAGTTCTGGCACCCCCAGGACTGAATATATTTAATAGCATGGAGCGTGGGGTGTGCTGGAGGGTCTATTGATGCTGGCTGCTGGAGGGTCTATTGTGTGGGGGGAACTATTGTTGCTGGGGTGGGGTCTATTTTTGCTGGGGGGATCTATTTTACTGCTTACCTTGTTATAAGAAAAGAACACATTCCATATAAAATTATTTTGCACCACAAAATGATACTTGGGGCAGTATCATTTTGTGGTGTCAGCAGCTACACTTTTTGTAGCTGCTGACTTTTAATAAACAAAAAACAGTGTGGAACTCCGCTTTAATAAACATATGTATGACAGTCACAGATAGTCTAAAATTGGAAAGGCACGTGACGTGAACAGATTACTAGGTATACTTACTGAGTGTTGTCAGACGTATTGGGTAGACCCCAGGGCTGCTATGTCTCCTCCACTTCCGCACACATAGTAAAATAGTCAAGAATGGAATCTCACAAAGAGTCTTGGAACTTGTATAATAGGGGAGCTAATGACACTTCGGACATGTAGAGAGGAGGGGGCATAGGCAGGGGCAAGTTGACCCAATATAGCACAGACAAGGATCCTTATGGCTGTGAAGCAAGAAACGCTCCTGCCTTGAAGCCTCAGCTTGGCAAAAAAACACAGTAGTAAGATAAAGCTGTGTAAAAAGAGAAAGTATCATAAGGGGGGGGGGGTTACCATATTGTGTCAAATAGCCAGCACTTTGCATAACAAAAAAGTAAAAATAGTAAATATCTCACACATACCAGATGTAAAACCTGGATGGAAAAAGACAAAATTAATCATTTCATTGAGGCCCGGTGGTATAGTGGCCTGTAGGCGATAGATCCACTTTAATTCATGCTGTAAAAGTAATTTATTGTAGTCTCCCCCCCGGGATTAACTGGGGGGTGTTCAAGGGCCAAGAACTTAACCTTGGGTGTACAGCTTCCATGCACTAAGGCGCTGTGTCTGCCCAATGGAAGGTCCGGGTCTTTTTTAATTATACTGGTAAAGTGTAGGTATATACGTCGCCAAAATTCTTCCTTGGTTTTACCAATATAAAAAGAGCCGCATTCACATGTCATGAGATAAATAACCCCTGATGTGCGGCAGTTCACAAAATGTTGTGCTGCAAATCTCTCCCCATTGGGGAGGACAACCTCTTTCCGGGTGTCCATAAATTTGCAGTCCTGCCCTCCGTCCTTGTTGAATGAATTTCTCAACTTCATCAACATGCATAACTCGTTTAGCATGAAATTCACGATGAATTTCCACCCGACTGAAATCACTTTTTTGGACCTTACTTTACGTAGAGAAGAAAATGGTCAAATATCCAGTAACATTTCCCTCCCCCCCCCCTTTTTTTTTTGTTCATGCATATACTAACTTTTGGGTGTATATTCTTTCAGATGTGTTGACTGGGACCCCCATGGCTGCTTTCCCCTCCTCTGTTCCCGGTTTGTGGCCTGATTGACCCCTCTTCTTTGAGTTTTGCACTCATGTTTCTGGGTGGTCTCTCTATCGGAGGTTTCCCTTATTGGATCCCGGAGAATGTCAGAGGTTGGGGGCTGTTGACACGGGGCAGCCTGTATATCACAGAACTGCGCACGTGAGCCCGTTACGGTAGCCCACCTTCTGACGTGGCTCCTGTTGAGCACCCCCTGGAGTCCCAGGTTGCGTGGCTCCAGCTTGAAGCGCAAGGGAGGCGGATTCCATGCGCGTCGGTGATGTCGTGATGCATGACACGGCTCTGCCCCCCTAGACGGGGTCGAGCCGCACACCGCGTCATCGGGGGATCGTCGCGGCCAACCTGATTGTCCACACATGCAGGCTGGCGCGTACCCTCAGCACGGCCAGCTGTGTCCACTCGCAATTAAATGAGTGGACACATATAGAGAAGCCAAGGCATAAGGAACGCCAGGACGTCATCTTGGACCGACACCTCTGCTTGATATCAGAACCACTGGGCTTCTCTTCAAATTCCATATTCAATGAAGGTATGTTATCCCCTATTAGATTATTCTATTCATATTGTTCTGTATGGGACTTGCTATGGAGCCCTACAAACAAATTTTGCTTACCTTTTACAAACATTGAAACAAACCTTATAGGATTTTGTATAATTCGGTCTCTCACCCTTCCATGCATAGGGGGGAGTGCCTTACAGCCCTCTTAATATCTACTCCCATAGGGAATTCTTTACACTCCCTCGCATTACTTAGAGGCATTCACTCATTTGGGGCTAAATCTATTAAGCATACCGTTTCTTGAGATATTTACTATTTTTACTTTTTTGTTATGCAAAGTGCTGGCTATTTGACACAATGTGGTAGCCCCCCTTATGATACTTTCTCTTTTTACACAGCTTTATCTTACTACTGTTTTTTTTTTGCCAGGCTGAGGCTTCAAGGCAGAAGCGTTTCTTGCTCCACAGCCGTAAGGATCCTTGTCTGTGATATATTGGGTCAACTTGCCCCTGCCTATGCCCCCTCCTCTCTACATGTCCGGAGTCTCCTTAGCTCACCTACTATACAAGTTCCAAGACTCTTTGTGAGATTCCACTCTTGACTATTTTACTATGTGTGCGGAAGTGGAGGAGACATAGCAGCCCTGGGGTCTACCCAATACGTCTGACAACACAGTAAGTATACCTAGTAATCTGTTCACACCACGTGCCTTTCCAATTTTAGACTGTCATACATATGTTTATTAATATATTTCCTACTCTAGAGTATATCTCATCCCAACACATGTATATTTACCTCTGAAGAAGGACTTAGTTACAGTCCGAAACAAGTCAGGTCTGCACCAGTGACCCAGCGTTGGACCAGTTCCTCCAGCATTACAGTGGGGATTAGGCCCTCCCTTTGACTCACATGGCTGTTGGGTATTTGTATATGCATATGTTTTGTGAATCAGTATCCTATGCTGAATGTATCCATGCAGTACCTTGAGGCTACTGACTCTTTGTATGTCTTTTATACATACAGTATTTGTATGAAATAATGTTTTTTATCTTCAATATGTACAAATAAAATATTTTTATACTATACCAAATGTGTCTGTAAAAATTCTTAAATGGGGTAACTGGTGCTTACACAGCACCAATTTTTTCTAACATTAACCACTTCAGCTCCGGAAGGTTTTACCCCCTTTCTTTTTCATATTTATATGACAGATTGGACACATTTTGGTAGTTCCTGCTCCCAATCATTCCTCGCTAGATTTTTTTCTTTGTTTCGCAGTGTTAGTAATATATTCAGGTAATATGTTCAATGGCATTACATACTATAACGTTTACAGGTTTTTTTTTTTTTTATATTTTAAAATTGCACTTCTGTTTGTCAAAAAGCAAAATCTGTATCTAAAGTGCATGTTCAAACCTTCATACCATAAATAACAGTAATTCTAAAGAAATGCTTAAATAATGCATTCAAATTTAACTAAACCTATTATATTTTAGTTAGTGTAGAAATCTACCAAATAGGCAATGCTGGTCTGTTAACACCACCAATCCCAAATTCGACACTAGACAATCAGAACCCCTATTGGTGGGACTTTCTAGGTGGTGGGACAAAGAGTATTCACAAAAGTATATTGTTTTAAAAAATAATTATTTATTGCACATAGATTTCGGTTATAAAGTGAAATTACAGAGTACAGGCAGTCCCCTAGTTATGAACATCTGACTTATGAACGACTCCTACTTACAAACGGAGGGAGAGAACAGGAAGTGAGAGGAAATCTCCCCCTAGGAAGGGAAATTCACTCCTGTAAGAGTTATTATGGGAAAAAGGTATCTCCACTGATGCTTTATCACCAAGGTTTGTTTCCACAACAACCCAAAATTTTCAAAATCCAATTATCATTGGGACAGGAAGTGAGGTGAAATCTTCTGAACAGAAACATAGACAGCAAAACAAACATACCAGGGGTGTTAACCCTTCCCTATGCTATCCAAAAAGCTTAAAAATATTTGTTTTGGCTGAAGCTACAATTAAAAAATGTACCTGTTCCGACTTACAAACAAATTCTACTTATGAACAAACCTACAGTCCCTATCTTGTTTGTAACCCGGGGACCGGCTGTATTGCAAAAAACTTCTTTTGATACATTACTTGACAATCTGTTAAAAATCTACAAAAATTACAGCTTTATTGGCCCACACCAACAGACAAACAGATGTTATCTCTACACTATTCCGCAGTCCTATGCAAAAGGAGAAGAGCCCGACGTGTTTCAGGTTCAAGCCTTTCGTCAGGGGCTTTTTGCAGAATGTGTTCGCGTATCCAATACACAAGATCTCTACTAGTGACACCCACAGATCTTCCTAATCCTGGTGTGCAATAGAGAGTAATGAAAAGGTGAAGCTGGAGTCAAAATGGTGCTTTTTAGTTGGTATAGTGAAAACATTCCAGCCAAGCCTATATGTTGCAGTTGCCTTCGTGCCAAATAGTGGGAGGCGTTAATTTCCGATTGTGATCTCAAGATACCAGATATTATAGAGAAAAAAGAAGTATGTAAGGGGAGGAAGACCATCTGGTTCCCGGGTCCCCCCTTTCTCTGAAGTGTTTGCTAACAAGTGTTGCACAAGAAGTTTTTTGGTTTTATTGTTTCTCTTTTGAAAGCACCATACACCTTGGTCCATCAAACAACAACAGAAGCAGATAAATCTGTCTGTAGCTCACAACGGGATCGGGAGATCTTGGAGACACAGGAACCACCCTAGGAGCACACGCACGGCCATATATGCTTCAGATTTTTAAAAATGATGACTCGAGGGAGGGGCAGGGGGAGGGTAACAAAGCAGGGGTGATGTTGCACTTTAAATAACATCTTTATAGATGCCCCCTCTGAACAAACAGAAAGATGGAGCTGAAACTCAACATCACTAGTGCAAAGTAATAGAGGTTGAATACAGTACCTATACAAAACAGAACAAAATATCTATGCAAGCTATTGTTCATTTCATTTTTCAGATGGGGTAGTTGGTCATTAATGTCCCAGCCTACCATTCAGTACTACCTTTGCATACCAATTTGGCTATTGGATGAGTTTGACTATGTCACCAATAGCATGATCAATATACACATAATATAAAAGGTTTCCATCTAATAAAGAATTTTTCAATATTTGTCCCCACCAGTGTTTTGAGATACTCCAATGAATGTCCAAAATTAGGCCCTTTATAGAAGGCGGTTTAGGTGACAGCCATTAGGCCATTATTTTTCTCCAGGATATAACAAATAGATCTATTGGGTTGTATATTTTCAAGTTTGTGGGGGAGAGAACCAGTAGCTAAACATGGCCATGGGTTCTTAAAGGAGAAGTATAGGATTATAAAGAAAAATGAACATCCATATTCACCTCTATGCTGCAACTGTCCCACATTGGCTCTAAGACCATGAACTGAGCAATCACATGACCACTGATCAATCAGCTCTCAGTCTGCTCCAAATGGAGAGCAGTGATTGTCAGTCACTGCCCTCTGCTCTACTCCGCCAGGGCTCACTGGGGAGGTGTGGCTGGCTAAGGCTCTCAGCTATGCGCTGCAAGACAGAGCCACCTGATAATTAGGCAGCTGGGTGGACCACAACAATATTGTCAGGATCCTTCTCGAGCCTGGTTAGGCTCTGCCCCATCAGCTGATAGCAGGCAATAACCCACTATAAGCTGACTCTGGGTCACAGGAGGAAAAAAGTAAATGTGCTCCTGTGACCCTCAGGAGAAGTTTTGGTCATACTTCTCTTTTAAGTAATTTGGTATGAAGAACCTTGTTAAGAAATGAAATTACAGAATCCCATAGGGCATGTGTTAACAAATTATATTTTGGGGTATAATAATCTTTTAGGAGAGGAGTGATAAATATGTGGGCTCAGGGGTCTTTGGATAGGTGGCCAGTGACCTTGTTGCGGGTTAATTGCTGAGAGCCTAATAAGACCAATAATTTATTTTTCATGTATTTAAGTTGGAAGTGATAAAGGATCTGAGCACCTCAGTCCTTGTGGAGGGTTAACACCACACTAGTCCAAGAAAAAAAAAAAAATCAGATAGTCATATTCAGGGGAGTATGTCCTTGAAAAACATTTGAGAATGACTTTGTGATCTTTTCTTGGAACAGGGGTGATGCCCCTACACAAAGACTTTTCATTTTATTCTTGCATTTTTCAAAAATTGGTGGCAAAAAATGACTATGCCTTTAAAAAAAAAAAAGAAACCTTGGAGTGTTCCCTTTCCACAATGTAATCATTTTGTGGGTGTTTCTCCTGTCCTAGCATTTCAGAGACTTAAGAAATATGATAGGAAATTAGACACATATTTATGCCCCTTGAAAGTCTGAAGGTGCTCCATGGATTTTGGGCCCCTCTATGCATCTAAGCTGTGAAAACGTCCCACACGTGTGGTATCCTCATACTCGGGAGCAGAGGGGGCTGGTGTTTTTTAGGGGTTTTTTGGAGGAGGAGACAAACAACCACCCTCCACCGGGTCGGCTGGCACCCCCCCCCACTGTCATCGGCTCACCCACACATCCCCCCTGGGGGTCTTGCGGTTGGTCGTCCAGTTTCGCACTTACCCCATCTAAGTTGCGAGTGGGCAGCGCTCCTATGGGTGGCGGGCAGCGGCTTCTATCACATCTCCCCCTCCTCTGCATCAAGGTGGCTTCCACTGTGCATCTCCTCCCTCCTCCTCCTAGGCATCCAATAGGATCGCCTGTCCTTTCAGCCAATTGGGTAATGGGACCCGCTTCCTGATTGGCCGGGAGGAGGATCAGTGTGACAATAGCGGATATTAATTTGCTATTGTCACACAACTGGGTGGGCTCAGGGCGCAGTGCTCTGCGCCCCGAGCCCATCCTTTTTTGAAGCCTATAAGAGCCTCCGGCTCTAATCACGGGCTTCCAAAAAAAATCCATGCGTGTGGTGCTCTGCATGTAGCTCAGGGGGCCGGATGAATGGATGGGGGGCAGTGCCCGTGCGCCCCTAATGAACGGGCAGCCACTGCTCGGGAGGCATAACAGAATGTGTTTTCATGCCTATGCTGTGTGTGAGAAATAACTTGTTAAGATGACAACTTTGTAGTGAAAAAAACACATTTTGATTAGCCAGTTCCCGACCACATCGCATACATTTACTGCTGCAGAGGGGCAGCTGTGCACATATCGCCATCTATAGATGGTGCTCCGCCAGCGGCTAGGGGGCGCGCTCGCACGCCCCCCCCCCCCTTGCGTGCGCGATGATCGGGTTTGCTTCAGAACCAATTAATCAACAGGGCTTGGCCAATGATATTTGGCCTGAACCTGCTAATCGGTTCTGGCGAATGGAATCCTTCCTCTGCCTCTGAAATGTAAACACAGGCACGGGAAGTGATGTCACTCTCCCTCTCTGAGTCCTTTTTCATTCCAGAGAGGGAGAGAGAGACATCTAATCATGAGTTGCACCAATACTACACTAGCACAGTACACGTAGGCACAGTTCCCACCACCTGATCAACCCCCCCAGTTAACCCCTTTATTGCTGTCACCCCCTGTCACTGTGTCACTGAGTGCAGTGATCTGATTTTTACCGATCGCTGTACTTGTGACACGTGTGACACTAAATCAGTGTTAGGGTAGGTAGTGGTAGGCCTAGGTAGGCATAAATAGCCCCCCTTACCCACCAATAAAGGTTTTAACCCCTTGATTGCCCCCTGTCACCTGTGATCACCATATAAGTGTCACGGGTGATGCTAGCTAGTTAGTTCATTTTTTTGTTCATCGCATTACCCGCCGTATATTTTATATATAACTTATATAGGTTTTAACTCCCTGATTGCCTGGCGGTGACCTCAATTAGGTTTTAGCATGCAATACTTAGGTTTTAGTATCAGCGTAAATACCAGGCAGGGCCAGTTAGTACAGGTATTCTGACACTCACACACACACATTAGATAGGTGTTAGATACTATTGTAGCATCTGATCAGATCAATATCTGTGATCTGATCAAATCTATTTTAGCATCCCCACTAGATTATGTTATAAAAAACACAGCATTAGCGGGATCAGCCCAGATACCTGCTAGCATCTGCTTTTAGCCCCTCCGCCCAGCCTACCCAAGTGCAGCATCAATAGATCACTGACACTTACCAAACACATCCCACATATCTGCCTGATCCCTCTGAAATCTGAGAGTGATTTTGGTAGCGACTTGAAACAAGCTCTGACAACCAGGTGCGCTTTTTTGCCTGTGAGTCACACTAGTGTGCCAATAAATTTAGAGCCCAACATGTCAAATCCGACGTACACTAGTGAAGAGGCCTACGCATTGCTGAGTATGATAAACGAGAGCGATGGGGAAGCCGCACTGTCAGATTCAGGCTCAGCATATGATCCCGTAGACAGCAAAAGCACCCTGTCAGATAGCTCTGACGATGGAGTCATCCCTGCTAAGGTCAGGAGTGCCAGATCCCATTCTGCTGTCGCTGAGGTGCAAGAACCACAGGGCTCTCGTATGGAGCAGAGAGCCAGTACTAGAGCCGCTACTCCTTCTGGTGAACTGGCAAGCACCAGTGGCCTAGTACACCCTGGTCATACAACCAGCACTGCAGTAACACTTGGTGATGTGGCGAGTCCCATAAGTGCAGTTCAAGCTGGTGTGGCTAGCACAAGTAGTCTCCTGCAGCCACAAGGAAGACAAAGATATGCCCGCAGAACCCATAGTGCTCTTCCCGCTGAATTTGCTAATCCTAATTGACAACCCACCACTGATTCAGCGCCTGTGCTTCACCCATCCATTCACTGGCCAAACATGGAATTCAGGTGAATACAATTGACTTTACGGCCATTGATTTTTATTCGCTGTATTTCACCGAAGATCTCTATAGATCTATTGCGGACCGACGCAATTTATATGCTGGTCAATTCATCACCGCTAATCCCCAATTGTCCCTTGCCAGAGACTGGAAACCAATTATGGTTTCAGAATTTAAGACGTTTCTGGGCCTTACACTCCTCATGGGCATAAATAAAAAACCTGAGTCATGGTCATATTGTTCCACTGACCCATTTCTTCACTTGCCCATGTTCTCTGCTTGCATGACCAGGGCACGCTACGAGCAGATCTTGCGGTTTATGCACTTCAACGACAATGAACTCTGTCATCCTCGGGTTGACCCTCAATTTGACCGGCTCCACAAAATTTGGCCCCTCATAAACCACTTCAACACTCAGTTCACAGCACTTTTTATTCCCAACCAAGTTGTGTGCATAGATGAGTCCCTGATTAAATTTTCTGGCCGTCTTGCTTTCAAACAAGTTTCAAGTTGTATAAGCTCTGTGACAGGGCCACAGGCTATACAAATAGTTTTATGGTTTATGAGGGCTAAGATAGTCACATGGAGCTGGTAGGATGCCCAGACTACATAGGGAGCGCTGGCAAGATTGTGTGGGACTTGGTGTCACCCTTATTCGGAAAGGGGTACCATTTGCACAATTACTACTCAAATGTGCCACTTTTTATTAAATTGTTTGATCACCAAATTGGCGCATGTGGCACCGTGCGATCTAATCGCCGGGGCTTCCCCCAACGGCTGGTAGAATCCCGACTTAGATGGGGGAGAGAGTCTGTTTGAAAAGTACCTTGCTTGCGGTGAAGTGGAGGGATACAAACAATGATTTCGTTCTTTCCTCCATTCACGCAGACAGGGCGGTCCAAATTACAATGGCGACTGGTGTTGTGGAGAAACCCCTCTGTGTCCAGGAATATAACCTTAACATGGGCGGGGTGGAGCGCAACGACCAGCTGTTGGCGCTGCACCTAATTGCCCGTAAGGTCAGACGCTGGAACAAAAAAGTGTTTGCATACTTATGACTGTTTCCAGCGCTACCATAAACTAGGTGAGTATTATCGTAGGGTACATCACTACACAGTAATGGGACACACTTTTTCACAGGGTCTCCAAGATGTCACCGCATTTTGCGAGATCCAAACCTGGAGCTACTGTTAAAAAAAAAGTGTATAGAAAAAAAATGAAAAAGTTTTAAAACCGCAAAAAAAAAAAGTTCTAAAAACAAAAAAAAATAAAATAAATAAAAACAAAAAGAGTTGTAGGTTTCTTTTTTTCTCTCTCTATTTTCTCTCTATTATTCTCTCTCTATTGTTAATGTTTTTTTATCATATTTCCTTTGCAGGTGTGTAATGTTTTTATATGTTAATGCTTACCTGTAATATTTTATAATGGTTTCTTAGCAGGAATGTCATTTTTTTATGTTACTGAGTTTTACTAATTGTTTTTGCTTTTCAGGTATGCCAGCAGCAGCACTGATTTATTAATGGTGACAGCAACAGCGTTTGCTCCCACCATACATAAAGCAGCGACTCCAGTGCTGTTGGAAGTTATTTCATCACCACAGTTAAAAAAGAGCATATATACGGAAGCATAGGGGCAGGGGTGGAAATTGGGGTGGATTGCCCTTATGCTCCGGTATATATTTTTAGAATGGGGCTATGAACACCATTAGAAGTGGGTGGATGAAAGGCGGTTTTCTAATGGTGGGCATACCCACCGATTGATTCTTTTTTTTTTTTTTCATTTAACCCACAGGCTGCATAAAAAAAAGAACATTACAACATATGCCCAACAAGGACCAGTGACACATTAGTATGTAGCTGGCCTTGGAGCAGTTATACCAGAATGATGCCTGCAGGTATAGGTATCATCTAGGTATCGTTCTTTTCAGCCAGCTTTCATGTAAAAGCAATCCTAGTGGCTAATTAGCTGCTAGCCTGCTTCTACAAGCAGTAGGAGGGAACACCTCCCCGCCCGTGTTCCATGTTTTTCTCGGGCTCTCCTGTCCCACCAGGGAACCTGAGAATGCAGCCGGTGGTTCCGGTAGCTGACCAGAGAACTGATCAAAGACTGGAATGGCTCCAATCATCTCTATGGCCTAAGAAACCAGAGGCTACAAGCATTTTGTGACTTCGGTTTCACCGATATAAATAGTATCATTGGGAAATTGGGAAAGCATTTTATCACACTGATTTTAGTGTGGATCTAGGGTTGTGGGCTGAGGAGAGATCTAGAGTCTAATAGACCCCAAATTTTAAAAAATATATATATGACACTACCTATTTTTATCATAGGGGATATTTAAATTCCTATGATAACGATAAAAATGCTAAAAAAATAAATAAATAAAACATGAAAGGGACAGTGTAAAAATAAAATAATACAATAATAAAATAATAAAAAAAAAATGTATCCCTCTCACCCTGTGCACGCGCGCAAAGGTGAACGCAAGCGTCGGTCTAGTGTTGTATGTAAACAGCAATTGCACCATGCATGTAAGGTATCAGCGTGAACGTCAGAACGAGGGCAATAATTTTAGTAGTAGACCTTCTCTGTACATCTAAATTGGTAACCTGTAAAGGCTTTTAAAAGCTTTTAAATATGTATATAGTTTGTCGCCACTGGTGTGCGTAATTTTAAATCATGTCATGTTAGGTATCTATGTACTTGGCATAAGATCATCTTTTATATTTCACAAAACATTTGGGCAATAAAGTGTGTTTTTAGTGCAGTAAAATTTAAAAAAGTGTCTTTTTTTCCTAAAAATTGTGTTTAAATATCGGTGTGCATATACTTTGTGAAAAAACAAATTGCCAAAAAAAATTGCAACCCCCACAATTTTAATCTGTAGGGCCTCTGCTTTACAAAAAATATATAATGTTTGAAGGTTCAAAGTAATTTTCTAGCGAAAATTGTTTTCATGTAAACAAAAAGTGTCAGAAAGGATGGTGGAGGAAATGGTGATTTCACTTCCTCACTACCTATCACAGTTCCGGAGGCCCTGAAATGTCCAGATAGCATACCCCCCCCCCCCCCAAATTACCCCATGTTGGAATGTAGACACCTCAAGCTATTAGCTGAGAGGCATGTTTAGTTCATTGAATATTTTATATTTTGCCAAAAGTTTTGGGGAAAATTACAATTTTTTTTTATTTTTTCCAAAAAGTTGTCACTAAATGGTATACTGCTCATACATGCCATGGGAGTGTGTGAAATTACACCCTAAAATACATTCTGCTACTTCTCCTGAGTACAGGGATACCCCATGTGTGAGACTTTTTGGGAACCTATCCGCATACAGGACCCCAAAAAAACAATCACCGCCTTCAGGATTTCTAAGGGTGAAAATTTATGCCTTCACGCCGCACTACCTATCACAGTTTTGGAGGCCATGAAATGCCCAGATAGCACAACCCCCCCCCCCCCCAAATGACCCCGTTTTGGAAAGTAGACACCCCAGGCTATTTACTGATAGGCACGTTGAGTCCATGGAATGTTTTATATCCCGCCACAAGTTTCTGGAAAATGACTTTTTTTTTCCACAAAGTTGTCACTAAATGAAATATTGCTCAAACATGGGTGTATGTGAAATTACATCACAAAATGCATTCTGCTGCTTCTCCTGGGTATGGGAATACCACATATGTGAGACTTTTTGACGGGCTAGCCTCGTACAGGACCCCGAAAACCAATCACTGCCTTTAGGCTTTCTAAGGGCGTAAAATGGTGATTTTACTCCTCGCTACCTATCCCAGTTTCAGAGGCCCTGAAATGTCAAGGTAGCACAACCCCCCCTCCCAATATGACCCCAATTTGGAAAGTAGACACAGGTATTTGTTAAGAGGCATGGTGAGTATTTTGCACTTCTCATTTCTTTTGGAAAATGAAGAAAGGAAGGGGAAAAAAAATATATTTTTCTTTTATCAATTTTCAAAACTTTGTGACAAAAAGCGAGATCTGCAAAATACTCAACATGCCTCTCAGCAAATAGCTTGGAGTGTCTACTTTCCAAAATGGGGTCATTTGGGGTGTTTGTGCTATCTGAGCTTCCATGGCCTCCGAAACTGTGATAGGGAGTGAGGAGTAAAATCACAATTTTACGCCCTTAGAAAGCCTGAAGGCTGTTATTGGTTTCCGGGGTCCTGTACATGGCTAGACCGCCAGGGGATCTGGCAAGTGAGGGCACAGGCATTGTTACAGCCCTGGCTATTGGCAGAGGAAGAGTGCTGCACTGCATGCTGGGTTACTGTATAAATGGCAAGGCACACATGCTCAAAGTTAGTTGAGTTAGAGAGCAGGGTCCAGGAAGAAGGGGGCGGCTGCTCCTCCTCTGTAGAGGCTGTCGTGTGTCCTTGGGTAGGCGATCTAAAGGCCTGAAGTCAGAGAGAGAAGCTGAACCCAGAGGTCCTGCAGATCTGACTGGAAGGGGACACCAGGGAGGATTTGATTCTGCCTACATTGAGTACAGATCTGTATCATGGCGGGCCTGTCCTGTGAGGACCACCTCTTCGGCTAGCAAAGTCAGTGGATTTGTATCAGTCAAAAGGATGCTAGAGAGTATCCTGAAGATAAAGTCGGTTCATCAAGTCTGCTGTTAGTGAGAGCAAGACAATTTAATTCTTCTATACATGTGGCAGTATGACTGCTTCCACAAATCTTCTGGTGAGGTCAAGTGAGAGTTGTCCTTATCCACTGTGAATAGTCCAAGTTGGAGTATCCCACTAATCCCTTCTTCCAAGCAAGTTCTAAAATAAAAATACAAAAACACAAATAACCTGGACTGGCCATTGAGTAACGAGCAAATGGGAGTAAAGAGGGGGATAGGAAAAAAGCAACTGGCTCCAGGTAATCAGAGGGAGGCCTAAGAAGTCAACACTCAGCAAGCCCTATGGGGACAGTGCTACATTAACAATCAACCTTAAAATAAAAACTTATTTTTGTTTAATAAACTGTTGCATAACTCATTTCCTTACTTACAGTGACAGTGAAATGTAACGTGCAGATAAGCTGTAAGAGTTGTAAAGGATTAAGCAAGGAATCTTGCTAATTATATAAAGGATTATGATGCTAATTTATTAAAAACAGCTGCAGAAAGATGACACCCAATTCTACTTAACATTTATATATCTAATGTCAAAATGTTTGTTTTCAGTTTTGGTGAAGTGGCAAGTGATTAGAACCCCTGTCAGGTTTTTATTACCATCAGAGGGAGATTCACCCTCTCTATCAGTCCTTTTTACCATTATCGCCTAGAGTGAAAGTGAAAGAAAATCCCAAATTTTGGGTCGTCACCAGGACAGGAATAGAGGAGAAATCTTCCAATGGTCTTCCTATACAGTGCATGAGCACAGCACCTTATTGTGGGATTTAACTAGTTAACGTGTAGTACCTCCTAACACTTAACCCATTAAAGTGATTGTAAAGGAAGAAGGTTTTTTTTATCTTAATGCATTCTATGCATTACGATAAAAAACCTTCAATGGCCCCCAAATGGGGTGCCGGTCGGGGGCATACGGACCTGCCACACGGGCCCCCCTTGGTTTATTTATAGTGTCTTTATGTGTTCAGGTTCTCTTTTGCTTTGGATATTAATGATATGTACTGTAACAATACTTTTGGTATGGCATTCCCTTACTTGCTGTGTCTATTTCCATTGTTCACTTTGAAAACTCAATAAAACTCTTTAAAGGAAAAACCTTCAGTGTGTAGCAGCCCCCCTAATACTTACCTGAGCCCCATCTCTATCCAGCGATGTACACAAGTGCCTCGGCCGTCCGGAACTCTCCCTCCTGATTGGTTGAGACACAGCAGTGGCTGCTGCTATCAATCAAAGTCAATTAGCCAATCAGGAGAAACAGGGGGTGGCTCAGTGTCTGAATGGACACACAGAACTGCAGCTTGGCTCCAGTGCCCCCATAGCAAGCTGCTTGCTGTGGGAGCACTCGACAGGAGGGAGGGGCCAGGAGCGTCGACGAGGGACCCAAAAAGAAGAGGATTGGGGCTACTCTGTGCAAAACCATTACACAGAGCAGATAAGTATAACATGTTTGTCATTTTTAAAGAAAAAAAAATTAGACTTTAGTATCACTTTAGTGTTTTTTTTTGTTTTTTGTAAATATATTTATTAGAAGTTTTTCAGATTACAAAATAGACTTGAGTCGCTGGTTACAAAGACCAAGACATAAAAATATCATAAAACTTGTTTGACATACTTTAGTGTTTTAATCATAAATTGCAGCACATTGGACATGTAGGTGATTTTCCAGTCATTTTTTTTTGATAACTTGTGGAAAAATTTTGGAGGTTTCAAAATGTTTGTTTTCTATGTGCTTGTAAACTTCAGTGTACTCCAACTTTTTTTTTATTCAATCTTTTATGTCATGCCAAAAAAAAAAATACTAAGCTTTGACTTTTGTGACTCTTAGGCCTCATGCACACTGCCTGTAACAGCTTGTAAACATACCTAAACGCGGTAACTCGTATCTAGGAGTGTTTCCATTTTTTAAAAAAATGCTCCTAGACGCAAATGCAGCAAAACACCGCTAAATGCTAAACAAATTATTTTTCCCATTATGGGCGTGAGTGGGGCCTCATGTCTAGGTTTTGCCTAAGGCCTCATAAAGCCTAGAGCCGCCTCTGCGTCCCGTGTACATGGAGCCTTACCTGGAAAAGGTATGATTTAAGAAAAAAGTTTAAGCTGAAATGCTGCAACAACATGTTCATTTTGGTAGGGTTCGCAGAGTTTGTTTCTGAATTTATGATATTTTAATCACCTTTAATTAATAAGTTCATATGCATATTATCAGGGATTACAAGCCTGGTTCCAATGGTTGCCTCAATGTGAAGTCTGCAATACTTAAATTTTGATAATAACCAGGTCTCATTTTTTCAGGGATTGCAAAGAAAGGTTGTTGGGTTTGCACATAGTTTGCAAGACAGTTTAATCACAATTTTAATTATGAATATTATATGCTGAGCTCTTTTAATTGTCTCAGATTCCACATGTTTCTGAACACGGCACCTTCCCAGCACGTATATGTTATGACAGAGGTGTCATTATTATTATCCACGTGTATGGCGCCATCATTACCTGTGCGGCAGTTCAGTGTAATAGATATAACATAGGAAGTTAGCACAGTTATCACAATAGATAGGGGGTCATTTAAAGCCATACTCCAGACAAAAACTATTTTCAAATAATATAAAATATATATTTAGTGCAAATCCCTGTCAAAAAAAACAAACAAATAGATTGCAGGCTATACAGCACAAGGTCAACACACAACACCTCGACAAAATATAAATCAAAACTGTGCAGCGCAAAAGTTAAAATATATAATAAATTAAAAAATCAATTCATCAAGAAATGCATAGATATAATTAGTTAAAAAGTCCATTTAACATTCATAGCTCCCAAAGTCCACACATTAGTGGCCACTGTGGGGAAGTGCATCCAAATACAGGCATGCAGGTGTCAAAGTGAATCCAATCCCTCCACCAGAGACATAAGCAGCTGCTCACCTCATTAAAGTGGTTGTCAATTTGTGACAACCACTTTAACCTACAGGTAAGCCTTTGATAAGGCTTACCTGTAGGTGCCCTTCATATCTCTTAAACCTGTACGGCTCAGGAGATATGCAGTGTATTTGCTGTGCCGACGTCATGTCAGCACATGCCCAGTGGAGAAATGGCCTCCGTGCCGTTTCTCCACTGAGACTGTGCCATGACTGGCGGCTCTCTCGTACATGCGCGGGAGTGACGTCATGCGACTCCGGCCAGTCACAGCCCCGGAGTCACGGCCCCAGAAGGAAGAGGCGCAGAAGATGGACGCCGCCAGCCCAGGATACATCGCTGGACGTGGCAGGCTTTGTTTGCAGGCAAGTGGCACATAATGGGCAACTATGCAATGCATAGTAGCCCATTATCCCTCTACATTACAGGGGCATGTAGAGGAAAGTAAACCCCATCTGGGTTTACTTCCTCTTTAATGTGACCAATATGGTCTCAATGCACCTTTCCCAATATGGGGACACAAATCCACAGATGGACAGTCAGAAGCAAAGATAAAACTCCGTCCGTATTGTGGATGTAAAAATAAAATAAAGCAACATCTAGTGTTCTCTGCTAAAGCATTTGAATTTATTAAAAAGCTAAAAGACTTACAAGTCAAGCACTTATACCAAGTGTAGGTAATGAGCGCTTAGATTACAAGACGATAAACCAAAAAAATGGCCGTGGGTGACATCATTCGTAGCCCCTCCCCATACGTGTTACACCCTGGGCGGGACTTCATCAGTGGGAATGGGGCCACATAGTCTACCCACTCTTAAGCCTCGTGTACACTGGTGTTTTTTTCAGCAGCCCCTGAACTCTCCTTTATGTTATCTTATCTGTCCATGTACACTTTGTAATTTATAGTCGTTTAGAGGTGAGTTTGGTGGCATTTTTTTTAAAGCAAAAATCGTGTTCAGGATGGACGTCTATTGGCATTTGAAATGCCAAATGCTTGTAATAGCGTGCAAATGCGTCTAAACGCGGTACATCACGTTTATAAGTGTTTTTATTTATAGGCGTTTTTAATAAGGAAGCATTTCACGCCATTAGATAGTAACCAACGTTTACAAACGTCTATTTTGCCACTTTTACATGCCACTGTTGTGCGTGTTTAGCGGCATTCATGAGCGTTTTTCGTTTCAAATAGTTTTTTCCAAATAACATATTGTACTGATCGGTATACCCTCCAAAATGCCTACAATGCAGGAATCTCTCTCTCTCTTTCTCTCTCCCCTTGCAGCCCACAATTTTCAAGGGTTCGGGAAAGTCTGTTTTTTAACATGGCCAGAAATGCTTCCCCATTTAAAACCTCTATAAACAAAAACACTTAAAAACGCGATTTATCACATTTAGACGCATTTGCATGCTGTTACAAGCATTTGGCATTTCAAATGCCAAAAAACCTCCATCCTGAATGCGATTTTTTTCTTTCAAAAAAGCCACTAAGCTCAACTGCCTCTAAACGACTATAAACTACTCAGTGTACATGGACAGATAAAATAACAAAGGAGAGTTCAGGGGCTGATGAAAAAAATGCCCAATGCTCCTAAACTGCCGTTTATCAGCAGCAGTGTACATAAGGGCTAAGAGTGAGTAGACTACATGGCTCCATTCCCGCTGACGAAGTCCCGCCCAGGACGTAACGCGTATGGGGAGGAGCTACGGATGGCGTCACCCATGGCCATCTTTTTGGTTTATCGTCTTTTAGGTAACAAATTATTTATGTATATACAAAGAATTATCATATATAGAGAAATTGTCATTCTTATATAAATAATAGATAGTAAACTACACAGGTAGCATGTAGAGGTGATCAATCTCTCATAATCGCATCATGTGCAATTGATCACCTTGAGATGCTTCTGTATGCTATTTGCGTAGCTCACTGTATAGGGAGCTATTTGTTTAAACTTCTTTCTGTTTCAAAATTTTATTGAAGTTTTCATTAAACCGTAATACATTAGAAAGAAAATGAAGTACAAGATCCAAGAAGTACTGAGTAGGTAGCGTGGGTGAACACGTATGTCATTGATGTGTTTGCGGTTCGCCACCAGGGTATAGCGACTGCGTACTGAGGTTTATCGTCTTTTAATCTGAGTGCTCATTACATGCACTTGGTATAAGCAGTGGAGGCTCCTCCATAGGGGCTCCTGGGGCAATGGAC
>BLSH010431974.1:413047-428709 GCA_018402905.1 Glandirana rugosa
CCCCCCCCCCCCCCCCACCAGTTTGCAGAAGAAAAAAAAAGTTTGCAAAAAAAAAAAAATAATAAAATTAAACTATATAATTATCTTTTTCTGCTGTTGCTTAAAAAAAAAAAAAAAGTTTGCAGAAAAAAAAAAAAAATAAACTATATAATTATTTTTTTATGCTGTTGCTAGGTAGATTAGGAAAAAAGCGTCAAATTGTGATTTTTTTTTCTAATCTACCTAGCAACAGGGTGTCCGTCCTAGACATGATAAAAAATGTCATTGAGAAGCACAGAGAAATCGTTTCTCCACGCTCATTTGCTCTCTTGGCAGGCCCTATTGCTGGTCAATGGAGCTCATTAGGACGGTTCGATATGCTGGACTGGCCCGCCTATTGAGCTCCCTAATTTGTTCCTGCACTAGGGAGGTGGAGACAGGGAGGGGCGGGTGATGTGAAGTCTGAGTAAGTGAGTCTGACCATTCGGGCGGGGGGGGGGCACACAGGTCTGTACTAAGTAATACTCAGTTCTGCCGCTGCCCCTGTATCACACACACAATATATGTGTGTGTAATTATTATGTGAACAGTGAAAACACAGACAGTACTCTGTGCTCTGCCTCCTGCACTGGAATGAACAAGCCCTGCTGTCCTTCATTCATCCCCCCACCCCCCCACAGAGAGGAGTAGTAGACTGGCCCTGTGAGACTCGGAGTGCGACCTCTGCTCTGACCTGGAGAGGAGAGATGAGCCTGGATGGCAGGACTGTGTCTGCCTGCACTCTGCTGCTGTCCCACCATTAGGTAAAGAGCTCTTAGCCTCCAGATCTATCAGCCACCTCTATTACCCAGCACTTTACACTTTCCTGATTGAGTTCAGCACGGGGACCTTCTCTTATTCAGATGGCTCTCTATGGGTTTTATGTGATTAGTATGCATGTGGATCTGTTTCCATGTGCATGATGTTTTTTTGCATTTGTGTGTATGCATGGGTTTCCTGTGTCTGTGTGCCTAGCATGTGTGTGTGTGTAGCTAGAGGTGTATGTATGGACATAGAGGTGTATGTATGGATATAGAGGTGTATGTATGGATATAGAGGTGTATGTATGGATATAGAGGTGTATGTATGGATATAGATGTGTATGTAAGGATATAGAGGTGTATGTATGGATATAGATGTGTATGTATGGATATAGGTTTGTTATATGAATGGTGTACATGTGCCAATCTGTGTATCTGCTTCTCTTTCCATGTACAGCCTTTTTTTTTTTTCATTTGTGTATGTATGGGTGTATGCGTTTTGTGTGTCTAGCGTGTGTGCATTTAGATATAGATGGGCCACTTGTGTTACTGGCTGCTGATACCCCATCTGTGTTACTGGCTGCTGATACCCCACCTGTGTTACTGGCTCTTGATACCCCACCTGTGTTACTAGCTGCTGATAACCCACCTGTGTTATTGGCTGCTATATACCCTACCTCTGATGCTGAGCTGTATACTGTGCCCTGTAATGCTGAGCTGTGTACTCCTGACACAATATATGGAATACAGGAGACGGAGTGGGTTGATTCTATAAGGGGTGGGGCTTAGGAGAAATAGGAGGGGTCAAAAAGGAAGGGTGGGGCCTGGGGCCCCCCCATCCTAAAACTTCACCAGCCGCCACTGGGTATAAGTGCTTGATTTGTAAGTCTTTTACCTTTTTAATAAATTCAAATGCTTTAGCAGAGAGCACTAGATGTTGCTTTATTTTATTTTTACATACACGATACGGACGGAGATTGGGAAAGGCGAATTAAAACCATATTGGTCACATTAATGAGGTGAGCGGCTGCTAATGTCTCTGGTGGAGGAATTGGATTCACTTTGACACCTGCATGCCTGTATTTGGATGCACTTCCCCAAAGTGGCCACTAATGTGTGGACTTTGGGAGCTATGAATGTTAAATGGACTTTTTAACCAATTATATCTATGCATTTCTTGATGAATTGATTTTTTAATTTATTATATATTTTAACTTTTGCGTTGCACAGTTTTGATTTATAAAAACTATTTGCAACCCCCCCCCATCGAACCCATCCTGACTGTTTTTTTATCTCTTACCAGCTGAAGGCAGCAATACTCACCAAACTCTCCCTCCACCAATCAGCTTCCGGGTTTTTTGTCAAAGCTTAATTAAACAAGCTGAAGTTAGAAGTTGATTGGCTACCATGCACATTCAGTAAATCAACCTCTATGTTCATTGAGCATAGTAAATAAGTTAAAACTTGGTCCACTATGAATACCCAATTTATGTGCATGGAAATTTTAAAATATGGGGTAATGAATAACTTCAACAATATAATTCCCACTTGATCTTTCATACATCTTTATGCATCCTGAGATATAATACTTCCCTTAGCATGAAGGTCACTGGGAAGAATTCCCCCTTAACAGATATCCAAAACATTCCTGGGGTCAGTGATTACTTATCTAAGAGCCAGAAATGTCTCAGTGCTCAAGGAATCTCTGGCAACCTGTGAAGTAACCCTTAGCATTCCATGGGACCCTGGTTGAGAACGGCTGCCTTAATTTGATCATTCTGAGACTTGTACACCATTATACAGCTCAAAATTTCTGCACCAAGGTCTTTTCTCTGTATAATGCACAATAGTATGTACCTCTGTATCTTTGAATGCATGTTGTGTTTATTTGTATTGTTTTAATAAAAATGAACTAAAAAAAAAATGTTTACTTGTGATTGATTGAATTATTAAAAAAAAAAAATTGGGGGCTCTAGTCAACCTCAGACTAACAATAGCAAGTAATTCCAGCCTCCCACTATCAAGGCAAGCAGAATAATCTCATGCATTAGAAGGGGTATTTATTAGGTGGGTAAATTGATACCCATTCCCCTTTACAAATCACTGGTCCAGCCTCATCTTGAGTATACAGTTAAAGCAGAACTATTAGCAAAACTTTTTTTTTTCCATTTTGAATAGAGCAAGGGAGGGTTGCAAGGTTTATTTTGCCATCTTTGTCCCATTGGGGAGATTTACCTTCACTTCCCGTCCCATATCCAAACAGGAAGTGATAAGAAATCCCTTCAAATTAAGGGAATCTCCTGGGGACCCCCAGGTCACCAGAACTAGTGTCCCTATTGGAAAATTTCCCCACTTTTCTTGGGACAACCCACAATGTGGGGTTTTCTTTTACTTTCATTTTCAATGATAGCTGTAAGCAGCACAAACAGAGGGTGAATCTCCCTAATGGGGGCACAGACAGCAAAAAAAACTTACAGGGGTTCTAATTCCTCTCCCCTCTATCCAAAACTAAAAAAAAAAGGTTTGCCTTTAGTTATACTTTAATATAATAAAATTAGTAAGCGGACCTCAGCTGTGAGAATAGATTAAGACATGATGATTATCTACATTACAAATTAATCAATGGTGACTGTAAAGCCGGTAACAACTTGTTAATCCTAGGTCCCTGACAAGGATGCATGGGCACAATTTGTAGTTGGAGGAAAGGAGGTTAAATTTGAAATTGTGGGAAGGGTCAAAGTAACAGCAACGTGGAACTCTTTTCCCCCAGGTAGTGGCATCAACTGGGAGAACTGACAAATTCAAAAGGTTTTTAGAAGTCTATCATGATGAGAAACCTCTTGGATGCAAAAATGATTGGCTAAACCATACAAGTACATTTTTGACCTCTATTCTTCACTTATATCGGCTTTTCAAAATAACAAATGCAGTAATATAGGAGCTAGATAAAAAGTTTAGCAGCATATTATTTTTGGTAGGAAATAGTACATCTTGCAGTAGCGGCTGGTACTCAATAATTCAGGGGGGGGTGGCAAACCAACGGTATCCCCCCAGCGGGAAATGAGGCCGTAGCACCCCCCTGGGGGGAAATTAATTTGATGAATGCGGGGAATGCGAGGAATGTGTACCCCCCCCACGAAACAGACGGTCTCCCTACCTGTCCGGGATGACACTCCGCTCTCCCCTCCCTCCCCTGTCCGAGCTGGGGAATGCCCGATGGCTGAGTCGCTGCAGGTGAGCCATCCACAGTGGCGGATGGTGTGTCAGTCGGTCTCTCCTCCTGCTCCCTCCTCCTCCTCCTAGGTGTCCAATAGGATCGCCTGACATTTTGGGCAATTGGGGAACGGGTCTCATGACTCGCTTCCTGATTGGCAGGGAGGCGATTCAGTGTGAAAATAGCAAAAATTAATTTGCTATTGTCACACAACTGGGTGGATTCGGGGCACAATGCTCTACGCCTCAAGACCACCCTTTTTTGAAGCCTATTAGAGCCTCCGGCTCTAACCACGTGCTTAAAAAAACACCCCCTCCATTGAAATCCATGCATCCGGCGCCCATGCGCCCTTAATGATCGGCCCGCCACTGACATCTTGTATAGAGATGTACACATCAGACCAAAAAAGAGGGACAACTGAAGCTGCAAGAGGGACAGAGGATTTTGGTCTCAAAACATGATATGCATTAACGATGCTGACAAAACAAACTATTACAAAATAACCCACAGTATTCCCATTCCTCTATTAAGCTACTTCCTGTCTGTGAGGTGGGGGGGGTTGTGCCCTGGACCTTTTAATACCAGCCAGCAGGGAAGTACATGTAAAAGATGCCCACATTTTGACCTAAATTTATGAAGAATTAGACTTTCTATATTTTTTATCGGATATGTTTCATAGCAGAAAGTAAAAAATATTTTTGTTCAATATTATTCTTAATGCTAAAAATAAAAACTGCAAAGGTGATCAAATACCACCAAAAGAAAGCTCTATTTGTGGGACAAAAAGGACATATATTTTATTTGGGTACAACGTCGCACATCCGTGCAATTGTCAGTGAAAGTAACGCTGTGCCGTATCGCAAAAAATGGCCTGGTCATGAAGGGGGAGTAAACAAGGAGAATGGCTGGTGCCATGTAATTCGGCTAAAACCTTGTTTTATTATTGCATATGAACAGCAGTCAAAGAGAAAGGCAACACATTTTGGTTGCCAGGACTTAATCATGGCTAACAAATAAGTGACACAAAACAGCTTAAATAGTGTAGACTTAAATCACATGGTCAACCCCAAGGGTCACATAACCCAAAAAGGGTGAAGGGGGGTAAATCTTCCGGAGCTGAAGTGTTTAAACAGATCACTCAATAATGTTTGCTTGGATGGTTCAAATTGGGGTGATTTTCTGGTAATTTTTATTTTTTTTGTTAATTTGAGGAAAAATTTAGCTGGTTGAAAAATGTCGGTTTTCTATGTGCTTATATTTTGCAGTGTAATCCTACTATTTATTATTCAGTCTTTTTTATGTTATGCAGAAAAAAATTACTAAGCTTTGACTTCTATGTCTCTTACCTGAAAAAGGTATGATTTACTGTAGAAAATGTTTTTTTCAAAGCTGAAAAACTGCTATGGCATGTTCGTTTTGGTAGGGTTCGTAGGGTTTGTCTCTGATTTTATAATATTTTAATCACCTCTTTAATGAATAAGTCCATATGCATATTATCTGGTATTACAAGCATGGTTCCCATGGTTGCCTCAATGTGAAGTCTGCAATACTTAAATTTTGATAATAACCAGGTCTCATTTTTTTCAGGGATGGCGGAGAAAGGTTTTTGGGTTTGCACATAGTTTGCAAGACAGTTTAATCACAAATTAATTTATGAATATTATATGCTGAGCTCTTTTAATTATCTCAGATTCCACATGTTTCTAAACACGGAACCTTCTCAGCACATATATGTTATGACAGAGGTGTCATTATTATTATCCATGTGTATATGCGCCATCAACACCCATGGGGCAGTTCAATGTAAAAGATGTAACATAGGAATTTAATAGAGTTATCACAATACATAAAAAAGGTCATTTAAAGCCCTACTCCAGGCAAAAAAATATTTTTAACCCCCCATCCAACTCATCCTATCATGACTGCTTTTTTACCTCTTACCAGGTGAAGGCAGCTATACTTACCAAACTCCCCCTTCCAGGTCCTTTGCCGTCACCAATTCAGGTGCAGGGGACTGCTAAACCAGCACTGCGATGGTGCCACAAAACCACCAGTCTGCTCCACTCTCCTAATTTGAGTATGAGTCCTCTTCTGGATCCTGAGAAGAAGAATGACAGAAACACAAGAGGAGAGGGCTTGGAGATGGATTGTCTCCTGACCGTGGCATTAGGTAATTAAAAAAGGTTTTTAAAGTGGTTGTCAACTTGTGACAACCACTTTAACCTACAGGTAAGCCTATAATAAGGCTTACCTGTAAGTGCCCTGCATATCTCCTAAACCTGCACGGCTCAGGAGATATGCAGTGTAAGAGATGTGCCGATGTCATTTAGGCACATGCTCAGTGAAGAAATGGCCTCCGTGCCGTTTCTTCACTGTGATCGTGCCGTGATTGGCGGCTCCTGCGCGCATGTGCATGGGAAAAAAATGGACCCCTGCATAATTTCAACCATGTAATTCCCACTTGATCTTTCAGACATCCACATGCATACCTACATTTTTTAAAGGGTGAGACATAATACTTCCCTTACTGATTCTCTTGCCTTGAAGCTGTCTCCCCAACATTTTTAACATGGAGGAACCCTTGAAATAACTTTCCAGTCTCAGGGAATCCCTGACAATAATTCGTATATCTACAGCTCTACAGCTTAATGAAACATTAGTGTGATGTTCACTGGGAAGAATGCTCCTTATATTTGTTGTCACTGGGAAGAATTCCCCATTTTACAGATACCTGAAAAGTTCCTTGGGATCAGTGGTTACTCCACTAAGAGCCAGAAATGTTTCATTGCCCAAAGAACCCCTAGCAACCTGTGAAGTATCCCTAGCATTCCATGGGGCCATGGTTAAGAGCAGTATTAAGCCTAATGCACAGTGGACATTTTTACAGCTGTTGTTTTCGGCTTTGGGCATTTTTTTCTACAGCCAGTAAACTGCCCAGCATGTTATCCTATGTGTACATGTACACATAGGCTGTTATCAGAGTATTTTGGCAGGGGCATTTTCTGGCTGGAAAAACTCCAGAACTAAATGGTTTTCAGCTGTAAAAACGCTCTAACTCTAATAAAAGCTTCAATATGCTGAAAAACTCGGCTGTTCGTTGTTTATCAGCGTTTTTGAGCCATAAGCTTTTGTGGGAGTATAGTTTTGTTTAAAAAAAAGCTAAAGAACTCTGAAAAACGCTACTGCAAAAATGCTGCAAAACTCATTCTACAGCTACAGCTTTCTACAGCTAACGCTACTGGCGTTTTTATATCGTCCAGTGTGCATGAGGCCTTAGGGGGACTGCTGCACACAGATGGCTTTTTATCTTAATGCATAGAATGCATTAAGATGAAAAAAAAATCTTCTGCCTTTACAATCACTTACAATCTTACAATTACAATTTACAATCACTGTAAAGCCGGTAACAACTTGTTTAATCCTAGGTCCCTGACAAGGACACATGGCCACAATTTGTAGTTGGAGGAAAGGAGGCTAAATCTGAAATTGTGGGCAGGGTTGAAGTAACAGCAACGTGGAACTCCCTTCCCTGGGTAGTGGCATCAGCTGGGAGTACTGACAAATTCAAAAGGTTTTCAAAAGTGTATCTTGATGAGACCTGTTATATGCAATAGAAAAAAAAATAATTGGCAAAATCATACAGGTGCTTTTTTGATATCTACTCTTCCCTTAGGGCACTTACACACTGGGGCGTTGGGGCGGGAGCGGTAAAGCGCCGCTAGCTATAGCGGCACTTTACCACTGTAATAGAGGTTAAAAGCGACAGTGCGCCGTGCTTCTGAGGTGATGTTCAGCCACTCTGGAAGCACTGGCCATTGATTTCAATGGCAGGGGCGATGGAGGAGCGGTGTAAACACCGCTCAGCGCACCACCCCAAATATGCCTTATATTGACTTTTCAAAATAATAAATGCAGTAAAATATAAGCTAGAGAAAAAGTTTTTTGCAGCACAACACTTTTGGTAGGAAATAGTACATGTTGTATAGAGATGTACACATCAGACCAAAAAAGAGGGACACCTGAGACTGCAGCGTCACTTCCGCTTGTTGGAACGCAGGAGGAGCGCAATCGGCCACCCCTGCTTCCTAAATCTTTTTATCGATTTCATTGGCATTTACATTGGCTTGTATGCCATAATTTCAATAAACCCCAGCAATATTTCACTATGGAAGCTTCCTGTCCTTTCTTTTATATCCATTTGGAGTTCGGGTTGTTCCTGTGAATGCTGTGAAGATCGTTGTTGACCATCAGTTATTTCCTATGCGTTTATGATCTCTGTCATGGAGATCCTGGGAATCTGGTGAGTAGGGTGTGTGACCAGTGGAGAATCCTTAAATCACCCTTTGTTTCTTTTGGATGTCCTACCATCAACACGAATCTCACTTATATATACAGTTTATGGACTTTCAATATTGCACCTTTTTGTGATTCACAGTCACTGCCATTAACTGATTGTGTTTTGTTATGTATTGCACATGCTACTGGTATATGCTATACACAGTTTATGGCCTTCATAATATTGCACCTTAAAAATGTGATTTGTAGTTACTGTCACTTATCGATCACACTTTGTTATTACCTTTGTAAATTGCACCATGATATGAGTCTAGACACTATTATACCTTATGTGAGCGCGGTTTAACTGTATTTCAACTTCACACTTTGGACCTTTTTGGTCTATACCACCAGCAGCTCCAAACACTTTTTTTGTTGTTTTTCTGTTGCGCAGGTTAGTAATTCTATTAGCTTCCTATTAGAATTACTCTCGTGCCCTGACAGCCTTCGGGCGCCCCAATTTCTATTACAGCTGGTACTAGCCTTCTCGAGTCCCCATCACTCCAGCAGGGGTACATAGCCTGCCAGCTCCCGGTCAAGCAAGAATCACAGCACAGCGCCCCTACTGGACACTGATAAGAACAGATACTACGCTTGTTCTTGCCAAAATGTCACTGCCAACTCATCCAGTGCGGGGGGACGACTTTGATAGGGATACTGATGTAAGAGGTAAGTCTGATGATAGTGACATTCATGTAAGATGGGACTCTGATGTAAAGGGGACTCTGGTGGGAAAGGTGCAGACTGAATGTATTTTTGTTCAACCTTTATTAATGGCACAAGTTTATTTGAAAAAGTTTTGCTTTGTTTTACTACAGTTTTCCCTCTGTTGCTCCTTATCGTATCATGCTGATAAAAAAAGCTCCAAATATTTTTTTTATTAATTTGCAAACAACGACAGGAGTCACAACACTCTGTGCTAGCTTAGCTATGTATTGATATTTGAAACTGGAGTGCCACTTTAACCACTTAAAGCGGTTGTCTACCCATTAAAAAAAAAAAAAAAAACCTGCAAGACAATAGCATAATGAGCTAGTATTGCCGTAACGCCACAACAGCTTAGAGACGGAATATCTCCTAAACCGTACAGGTTTAGGGGATATTCATTTTACCTACAGGTAAGCCTTATTATAGGCCTACCTGTAGGTAAAAGTGCAAAAATTGGGTAGACAACCGCTTTAAGGACCAGGCCTAGTTTTCAAACTTGTTGTTTACAAATTAAAATCATGTTTTTTTTTTGCTGGAAAATTACTTAGAACCCTCAAACATTATATATATTTTTTTTCAAACACCCTAGAGAATAAAATGGCGGTCATTGCAATACTTTATGTCACTGTATTTGCGCAGCTGTCTTACAAACTGAATTATTTTGGAAAAAATACTTTTTTTTTGAATTAAGAAATAAGACAACAGCAAAGTTAGCCCAATTTTATTCGATATTGTTACGCCGAGTTAATTGATACCCAACATGTCATGCTTCAAAATTGCGCACACTCGTGGAATAACGACAAACTTTGGCACTTAAAAATTTCCATTAGCAACGTTTCAAAATTTCTACAGGTTTACCAGTTTTGAGTTACAGAGGAGGTCTTTGCTTGAAATGATTGTAGCCGTATTAGTGCAATTGTGCTAGAGAAAATTGAGTACTGCCGTAATACTTTTTTTATTTGCACTAACATACCTTCTTGAAGGTCCAAGCAGTACTGGTGGACAAATCGAATACTTAACTGACACTTTTTACACTTTTTAGGGACCAGTGACACAAATACAGTTAAAATATGTACTGTTGCTGTATTAATGACACTGGCAGGGAAGGGGTTAACATCAGGGACAATCAAAGGGTTAATTGTATGCATAGGGAGTGCTTACTAACTGGGTGGAGATGCTTTGACAAGGAGAAGGTAAAGATCCATGTTCCTGCTTAGCAGAAACACAGGATCATCAGATCCTCAAGATCATCCTCAGGATCATCAGGATGAGATCATTCCTCTCTCACAGAACACAGTCTGTCTTGTTTACATAGGCAGACCACCATTCTGCCTGTGTCCTGAACAATTGGCGGGTCCCGGCAGACAACGAGCCCCCCGTACCCGCTGATTGGCTCCCGCTGCGTCCAATCATGGTGGCATCGGGTCGCCAGCGCCGCGCGTGCCTCAGACCTGGAAGTGTCAGATCACATACTAGGTACGTTATCTGGCACAGAACGGCCGCCCTGCTGCAGTATGCAGCATGTGCAGAACGTCAGAGGCATTATCCGACAATCTGCAGTGATCGACAAAACACTGGTGCCCTTTTGCGTGTTTCACTCGGATCGAGCAGCTCTTTATAAAAATGAACGCGTGGGAATGCACAAAAAAAGCGTGTGCATTCGAATGCACCTCCTGCTGTAAACGAGCAGTCAGACAAGTGTGCCCCAGGATTGTGCACGATTCTAAAAAAAGGTTGAAAAAATCTGCCCTACTCTCCGCCGGCTTCCTAATACTCCGTTGGCTTCCCCACTCCCCACACAGTCCACCGATGTTGCCCACACACTGCACCCCTGTTCCACATACCGCTGCAGGGTTGGATGATGTTAACTTGAGATGAAGCCGTCTCCTGCAAACTTCAGCCAATTTTCGAAGAAGAGGTATCCAGCCAATGAGGTGGTGCGCAAGCCATGCTGTGCGCAACATCTCTTCCTCCCCGCTACTCAGTCAGTCTCTACACAGAGCTAACATTGTCAAGGAAGTGAGAAATCAAATTTTGAAGTTATATTTTTATTTGTTGGGGTGGGTGGGTGCAAGTAGGTGGTCTTGCCTAGGGTGCAAAATAGTCTAGCTCCGGCCCTGACTAGCAAATTTAGATGATTTTGACTAATAAATTAAAGCTAACGCTTATTAAGCCGTTCCAGCAGCAGTTTTTTTTTTCTTTTAGGATAAAGGTTTTACATAAATGAAAAGTGGTCTGTTAACCACTTCCCGTCCAGCCTATAGACAAATGATGTCATATTGAATCTCATTGAGATATCGTTCTTTTCAGCCGTTGATTTCCTTCACCGTAAGAAACCCCTCCCTCCCTCCCGTGCCTCTACCGACTCACCTGAGCAATCGGTAAGCCGGAGAACGGAACCACCACGGCCGGAAGTACCACAGAGATCCGAGGGACAGGTGGTCCTCAGTCATCTCTATGGCTCTCGGAGGCGCCGGGCCGGCAAAAGTAAACAAAGCCGGGTTTACGGCTAGAAAACATCAGATTGCTATTTTTTTTTTTGATCTGATGCTTTCCAGCTTGGAGGAGAGGCGTGGACCCCACATCTCTCCATAAAGAGTACCTGTCATGCAGTATTCCTATTATTAGGGATGTTTACATTCCTTGTAATAAGAATAAAAGTGATCAAGTTTTTTTTTTAAAGGAAAAGTGTAAAAATAAAAAAAATTAAAATAAAATAAACAATAAAAAAAAAAATGAAAGCACCCCCGTCCCTGCGAGCTCAAACACAGAATCGAACGCATATGTAAGTCACATGCGCATATGTAAACAACGTTCAAACCACACATGTGAGGTATCATCGCGAACGTTACAGCGAGAACAATAATTCTAGCACTAGACTTCCTCTGTAACTCTAAACATGTGCCCTGTAAAAATTTTTAAAGCGTCGCCTATGGAGATTTTTAAGTTACTGAAGTTTGGCGGCATTCCACAAGTGTGCGCAATTTCAAAGTGTGACATGTTAGGTATCTATTTACTTGGCATAACATCCTCTTTCACATTACGCAAAAACTTGGGCTAACATTACTGTTTTTTTTTTTTGCATGAAATTATTTTTTGACCGCCATTTTATTCCCTAGGGTGTCTGCTAACAAAACATATATAATGTTTTGGGGTAATTTTCTAGCGAAAAATTATTATTTTTACATGTAGGAGCGTAGTGCCAGAATAGGCCCGGTATGGAAGTGATTAAAGGAAGTTGGAAAAAAAATGGACAGATTGCCTAGTGAAAATAAAGGGATAAAAAAGACTGAAAGCTCCTGATGGAGATTACAAGCAGCTCCAACACACACGTCACTTCTGTTGTCATCATAAGGAAACCACCCCAGAGAAATTCCATGTAGCCATCTCTGGAGTACATGTAGGCAGGAAGTGAATGCAAAGAGGCTGCAGCATTGACATGTAACAAAGAATTAAAGACATTTGGTATCTATTTACTCAGCGTAACATCATCTTTTATATTTTACAAAAAATGGACTATGTATTGTGTTTTTTTTTGTATTAAAACTCAAAAAAATGTATTTAAAAACAAAAAATTGCATTCGAAAGACTGCTGCCCAAATACAGTGTAACATAAAAAAAATGCAAAACCCACCAATGTATTCTCTAGGGCCTCTGCTTTAAAAAATTTATAATGTTTGGGGGTTCTGAGTAATTTTCTAGCAAAACAAAAAAAAAATACTGATTGTTACATGTAAACAAAAAGCGCCAGAAAAGGCCCGGCCTTTTTTAAAAAATAAAAATGGCAATTGTTTATGACACAGAGTGCTTTATAAAAACAAGATGTTCTCCAGTTTGGGTTTACATCTACTTTATATTCATACATTGCTTGGTTGTATTCATCTTGTTTTATTTCATTGTATAAAATGAGCATTGTTGTAGTGTAGATTGTAAGCTCCTTGAGGGTAGGGACTAATGTGAACGTACAGTATTTAAAGTGCACTGTAAATTGTTGTCATTATATAAATACCTAAATAATAATAATAATAATAATAATACTGTATTTGTAATCAGTAACCCTCTTATAATGTGGCTGCAGATATGCGCCATCTAGTGGTGGTTTTGTACATTACATTTCACAAAAAGCCACGTTCTGAGGTCAATGTTTTCTGTATGTGTAATGAGCATAAGAGAAAAACAGAGAAAGTTCACCATGGCACTTTCAGTTTTGGGTATTTAGTAAGCAAAACTCTTTTATATAACTGACTGACATTCAGAAGAGGCTGCTGCCTTTTTGTTACACCTAACGCTTATGTCACTGAAGCGCTACACGTGTTCCCTATTAATGTATTTTCTCAATGCCGCAAAGGAGCCTATTCCATTATTTTGGAAACAGACCATAACCCTTTCCATCAGGCTTTGTCTTGCCAAGATTAGGGTTTTCCACATTTTCTAAAGAAAGGGCCAGTTTATTGTCCTTCAGACTTTTGAGGGGCCGGACTGTGCTCAGTGGGAGTAAAGCATGGCAAATGTTTGATATTATGGGGAAAAATAGTTTGGTGTCAGTGGGAGGAATAGTGTGCCAACATTGGTGTCATTGGAAGGAATAGTGCCCCATCTTTGGTGTCAGTGGAAGGAATCATGCTTCATCGTTGGTGTCAGTGGCATGAATTATGCCCCATGATTGCTGTCATTGGGAGAAATAATGTCTCAAGGGCTCGATAAAGGCAAGCAAAGGGCCACAGTTTGGAGACCACTGTCCAAGATGAATGAAATTGGAGCAGAACTTCACCCAATTTTACCCAAAAGGGAAAGTTCTACTTTCCTGCCTCCTTCCCTCTTCTCTTACACTTTTGGGCATTTTTTTAGGAGGAAGGGGAGAGTGCATAGCTCCCTACTGTCCCTGATTATGAAGCACTGTCCTCTGTCCTCCTCATTTGTCCCTCATTATGGTCTGATCTATATACTGTAGTCGTATATAAAATGCACTATTTATATTTCAAAAAGTGTCTGTCAGTGCTAAACCTTTCATCCAATTTCTAAATTGCTGCATTTGTAAGTTTCAAAAGCAAATATAAAGGAATAGTAGTGGTAAAAAAAGAGATAAAAAATTACTGGACTTGGGTTAAGATAACAGGTGGACAACAGCTATGCATATATTGTGGGCAACAATCTTAAAATACATAAAAAAGAAGAAAATGCCGACAGCGCATAAATGTCCATTAACCACTTGCCGACCGCCCGCACACGCTCACTGTGTTCCGTGGGGGGGGGGGGCAGGGATCCCCCCAGAGCAACAGAACGGAGGTCCATGTATGTAAACAGGGATCTCTGTTCTGACAGAGGGGGAAGGGCTGTGATCACAGGCTTCCTGTATATGGAAGCCGTGATCACTCCCCTCCCCCTGCCAGCCCAGCACCAATACAGTTAGAACACACTGAGGGAACACAGTTAACCCTTAGAGCGCCCCCTCCAGGTTAACCCTTTCACTACCAATAGCATTTACACAGTAATCAGTGCATTTTTATAGCACTGATCGCTGTATAAATGCCAATGGCCCCAAAAAAGTGCCAACATGGTCCAACATGTCCACCGCAATATCGCAGTACCGCTAAAAATCACAGATCATCGCCATTACTAGTAAAAAATAAAATAAAAATAAAAACCCCAGAAATAAATTCTCATGGTTCGTAAATGCAGCAACTTTTGCGCAAACCAATCAATAAACGTCATTTGTAATTTTTTTTACCAAAAATATGAGGAAGAATTTAAATCGGCCAAAACCGATGAAAAAAATGTTTTTTTTATGTTTTTTGGATTTGTATTTTAGCAAAAAGTAAGAAAATTTTTTTTTTTTTTTTTTGCAAAATTGTCACTATTCTTTTGTTTATAGCGGTGATCAGAAATTATGCAGAGGTGATCAAATACCACCAAAAGAAAGCTCTATTTTTGGGTAAAAAAGGATGCAAACTTTGTCTGGGTACAACGTCGCACAACCGTGCAATTTTCAGTTAAAGCAATGCAGTGCCGAATCGCAAAAAGTGCTCTGGTCCTAAAGTGTGAAATCCTTCCGGGGCTGAAGTGGTTAAGATAAAGATAAAAAGTCCTTCATTCCCAGGAAGCAACTAAAATGACACTTGTCTTGTGGGTGAGCAAAAGTCCTCCACCAACACCATAGTAAGTCAGGCATTTTACCCTTAGGAATGGACCACTAAAATTAGAGCACCAACAGGAACCTCTCCCTAATGCAGTAGTAGATGGTTTTAGAACGATAAATAGAGTTGAGCGAACACCTGGAAGTTCGGGTTCTGCTGGTCCGTCCGAACTTCGGGACAAAGTCCGGGTCCGGGTCCGGACGATGACGTAATCCCTCTCCAAGGACAACCACGAGATTAAAATCACCAGGTAAGGATTCCCATTTTACGGACTGAATGATACCACAACCACCTCCTGAAAACGAGTGGGTGTTCTGTTCACAGTAAAATCAACGAAGGACCCTTACTTCCTGAAAAATAGAAATAGAATTGGTGAAGTCGGGGCCTTCCTAAAGTGTGAAATCCTGGTCTCGTGAAAAACGCTAAGCCGTGACGTAACGAAATTGACTTTTAACGTGCCAACACGCTGCAACATGGGTCTGTTTCAAACGT
>BLSH010431974.1:458086-472073 GCA_018402905.1 Glandirana rugosa
AGTGTACAGTATATATCAGTGCATTATAGTGCATTCGGGGGTGTACGTACGGTATATAGTACACTTGACGTGGTGTATTAAAATATATACAGTCTAGTATATATATATATACACACACAAAGTATTGAGTGTACATTATATATCAGTGCCTTTGCGGGTGTATGTACGGTATATAGTACACTTGACGTGGTGTTTTAACCTCTTAAAGCGAATTTCCGTTTATAAACGGCAGCTGCTTTAAGTGAATGTATCGGGGTATAGCCTGCAGCTGAAGGCTATACTCCGGTACCATTTTCTAGAGCAGGCAGCCAGCTATCCGGTGATAACGGCCGATCCGACACGAGTCATTGTCCCAGGCAGCGGGCCACCCCCCTCCCGCCACGTCCGCTGCTCTTCTCTGGCCTCCAGTCCCACTGGGAGACCGGAGCTCCGATCTAACGCGTCCGACCGCTGACTTGAGTCCCTGTGGAAGCCGGAATCGTATATTTCCCGAAGCGAAATCACAACACCACTTCCGGTTTACTCAGCGGCTAACGGCGCCAGTTTTAAAATAACGACAGTATTCAGAATCGCCGTTTTTGGCGATCTGAATGCTGTGAAGTGTTATGGACCCCCCATCCCTCCATAAAGAGTACCTGTCACCATATATTACTATCACAAGGGATGTTTACATTCCTTGTGATAGCAATAAAAGTGATCAGTTTTTTTTAAAAGGAACAGTGTTAAAAAAATTAATAAATAAATACAAATTAAAGCGCCACTGTCCCCGCAAGCTTGTGCAGCAAAGAAAACACATACGTAAGTCAAGCCTGCATATGAAAACGGTGTTCAAACCACACATGTGAGGTATCTCCACGATCACGAGAGTGAGATCAATAATTCTAGCAAAAGACCTCCTCTGCACCTCTAACCTGGTAACCAATAAAAATTTTATAAAATGTCATCTATGGAGATTTTTAAGTACTGGAGTTTGTCGCCATTCTGCAAGTGTGCGCAATTTTAAACTGCAACATGTATGGTATCTATTTACTCAGCGTCCTCTTTCACAATATACAAAAAAATTGGGCTAACTTTACTGTTGTCTTATTTTTTAACTCAAAAAAGTGATTTTTTTCCAAAAATATTGCACTTATAAGACCGCTGCACAAATACCGTGTGATAAAAAAGTATTGCAACGATCGCTATTTTATTGTCTAGGGTGTTTGAAAAAATATATAATATTTGGGGGTTCTAAGAAATTTTCTAGCAAAAAAAATGATTTTAACTTGTAAACAAGTTTAAAAAAGGGCCCGGGGCTTAAGTTTTAAACAAATTTAAAACAGTGGGGCCCGTTCCTGCACCCAACAAGAGTAACTGCAAGGGGTTACAGTGTTCTGGAACTGCCAACACCCAAGGTCCAATTTTTTGGCACCTGTTTGACTGGGGCATGTCATCACAATTTCTTAAATAATTTACAACAGCAGGGTCCGTTTCTGCACCCAACAAGAGTAACTGCAAGGGGTTACAGTGTTGTGGCACCGCCAACACCCAAGGCCCAATTTTTCAGCACCTGTTTGACTGGGGCATGTCATAACAATTTTTAAACTAATTTACAACAGCAGGGCCCGTTTCTGCACCCAACAAGAGTAACTGCAAGGGTTTACAGTGTTCTGACACTACCAACACCCAAGGCCCAATTTTTTGGTACCAGTTTGATTGGGGCATATCATCACAATTTTTTAAATAGTTTACAACAGCAGGGCCCGCATCAATATTAACCACTTCTCCTTAGGTGGACTTTGAGTGGTGATATCTGAATGGTGCCTGCAGCTACAGCCACCATTCAGATATCATTTTTTTATGCTAGCGATTCTGTGTAAGATAAAAGTGGTCTTCATGGTGGATTCACCACGAGATCACTTTTATCAGCGGCAGGAGAGGTATCCACCCCCTCCCGCCGTTTTCCCGTCATCTCGGCTGCTTACCGTACCCGCCGGTAGTGGCGGAGATGATCAGGTCTGTTCCCCCCAGTGTTCGGGAGCCAAGTGAGCATCTGAAGCCGCCCACTGGGCTCAATAACATTGCAGGGCGGAAGCGACGTCACAAGTCACTTCTGCCCAATGCTCTTAAAGGAGACTTTTTTTTTTTACTGTAATTTTTTTCAATTTTTTTTTTTTTTTGCATTTAAGTGTAAATATGAGATGTGAGGTCTTTTTGACCCCAGATCTCATATTTAAGAGGTCCTGCCATGCTTTTTTCTATTGCAAGGAATGTTTACATTTATTGTAATAGGAATAAAAGTGATCAAACATTTTCCGTCCCACCGAGCTCGTGCGCAGAAGCGAACACATACGCAAGTCCCGCCCGCATATGAAAACGGTGTTCAAATCACACAAATGAGCTATCGCCATGATCGTTAGAGTCAGAGCAATAATTCTAGCACTAGACCTCCTCTGTAACTCAAAACTGGTAACCTGTAGGAATTTTTAAACATCGCCGATGGAGATTTTTAAGTCCTAAAGTTTGTCACCATTCCACAAGCGGGCGCAATTTTGAATCATGACATGTGGGGTATCAATTTACTCAGCATAACATTATCTTTCACAATATGGAAAAAAATTGGCCTAACTTTACTGTTGTCTTATTTTTTAACTCAAAAAAGCATATTTTTTAAAAAAAAAACTGCGCTTGTACGACCACTGCGCAAATAGTGTGCGACAAAAAGTGTTACAACTACGCTATTTTATTCTCTAAGGTGTTAGAAAAAAATATATATAATATTTGGGGGTTTTAAGTAATTTTATAGCAAGGAAACCTGGTTTTAACTTGTGAACACCAAGTCCAAAACATAATCCCGGCATGGAAGTGGTTAAAAAATAAAATTGTGTAGGGTTCCCCCCCAAAGTCCGGAACACACCCTTCAGATCTGGTATATATTTTAAGGGGAACCCCGCCCAAAATAAAAAAAAATTGTGTAGGGGTTCCCCCCAAATTCCGTACCAGGCCATTCAGGTCTGGTATGTATTTTAAGCAGAACCCCATGCCAACATTTTTAAAAAATTATGTGGGGTCCCCCCAAAGTCGAAACCAGGCCCTTCAGGTCTGGTATGGATTTTAAGGGGAACCCCGTGCCAAAATTAAAAAAAAATATATGTGGGGGTCCCCCCCAAAGTCCAAACCAGGCACTTCAGGTCAGGAATGGATTTTAAGGGGAACCCCGTGCCAAATTAAAAAAAAATAGCGTGGGGTCCCCTCAAAATCCAAACCAGACCCTTATCCGAGCACGCAGCCCTGGTATGGCAGGAGGGGTGGGCGAGGGGCTGTGAATAGGTATGGAGTACATTGTACCCCTACCCATTCACCAAAAAAGAAGTAAAGTGGTACAAAAAACAAGAGGCAGTTTTTGACAAGTCCTTTATTGTGTAAAATAGCTCTTCTTCTTTCTTCCTCCATCTTCTCCTGCCCCGGTCCTTCTTCTTCTTATTCTTCTTTCAGTCTTCTACCTTCCTGTCTTCGTCTTCAGTCTTCATCTTTTTCCTTCTTCTTTCACTTCCCCTTACGCCCACTGCCGCAGCCGTGCTGTCCGGAGGAGTCTCCCAGAATGGAAGGTCTGCAGTCTGACATTTATTTTATAGGTAAGGACAGGGCCACCCAGTGATGTAAACGAGTGACCCCACCCCCTTCTGACATCATTCATTGTCAGAGGGGGGGCAGGTCACCCATTTACCCCACCGGGTGGCTCCACCCTTTCTTATAAAAGAAATGTCAAACTGAAGCCCGCCCATTCTGGAAGACGCCTCTGCACGTCACGGCTGCCGCAGCGGGAGCAAAAAAAGAAGGAAGAAGATGAAGACTGAAGATGAAGAGAGGAAGGAAGAAGACTGAAAGAAGAAGCAGAAGACGAGAAGAAGGACCAGGACAGGAGAAAATGGAAGAAGAAGAGCTATTTTACACAATAAAGAACTTGTCAAAAACTTGCCTTTTGGTTTTTTTTTACCACTTTACTCCTTTTTTGGTTAATGGGTAGGGGTACAATGTACCCCATACCTATTCACATAGGGGGGGTCGGGATCTGGGGGCTCCCTTATTAAAGATTGCTTCCAGATTCCGATAAGCCCCCCGCCCACATTCCCCCACAACCACCGGCAAGGGTTGTGGGGATGAGGCCCTTCTCCCCATCCACATGGGGACAAGGTGCTTTGTGGGCACCCTCAAAGCATCCTCCCCATGTTGAGGGCATGTGGCCTGGTATGGTTTGGAGGGGGGGGCGCTCGGCTCGTCCCTACACCCTCCTGCCATGCCAGGGCTGCGTGCTTGGATAAGGGTCTGGTTTGGATTTGGGGGGGCTCCACGTCATTTATTTAAAAATTTGGCACGGGTTCCCCATAAAATCCATACCAGACCTGAAGGGCCTGGTTTGGACTTTGGGAGGGACCCCCACATGATTTTTTTTTTTTACATTTTGGCACGGGGTTCCCCTTAAAATCCATACCAGACCTGAAGGGCCTGGTACGGACTTTGGGGGGGACCCCTACACAATTTTTTTTTTGATTTTTGGCGAGTTCCCCTTAAAATACATACCAGACCTGAAGGGATTTTGTGGGGGAACCCTACGCAATTTTATTTTACATTTCGGAGCGGGATTCCCCTTAAAATCCATACCAGACCTGAAGGGCCTGGTATGGACTGGGGTGGCAACGCAATGCTATTTCAGTGATTTTATGTATATTGCTGGTAACCGGCAATACATTACAGCCGCGATAATAAATGACAATTTTTCCTTTGGAAATGTAATTTTGCTCTGGCTGTGTTCTAAACATCACAGAGGTGCGCCCTTTTACAGGCAGACCCCCAGGCACGATATTTAAACGAATATTTCATTTTTATTGTTTGCCTTAAAGCATTATTAAAATCACTGCTCCTGAAAAAACGATTGATTTAAAAACTTTTTTTTTGCATTGATAAATGTCCCCTAGGGCAGGACCCAGGTCCCCATATACTTTTTATGGCAATAACTTGCATATAAGCCTTTAAATGAGCACTTTTGATTTCTCATGTTCGAGTTCCATTGATTTTAACGGCGTTCGCGTGTTTGCACAAATGTTTTGCCTCTTCGCAAGTTCTGGTGCGAACCAAACGGGGGGTGTTCGGCCCATCCCTACTTAGCACAGTATAATTCTCCAGCATAGCAGATAAAACGTGTCAGATAACAAACAAACCATTAAATAAAAGAAAAGGCGGTCAGAGAGAAAGAGAACACCATGAATCTTAGAACATGAAAACTCAAAGGTTCACCAGTGCATGATCAAATAAGCATAAGCGACATCTGTCTAGTGTTCTGGGAGAACCACTTCAGGGCAATAGACAGAAGCATCCCAAATGTCCCAAATTTTATTTAATCGTGATACTGAGTCATCTATTAATGCAGTAAGATGTTCCATCCTGCGTATGTTGGCTATGTTAGTTAGGAGTTGGGAGTTAGTGGGAGGAGAAGGAAATAACCAACAACATGGGATTGCTCTCTTTGCCACTAATAGAATAAAGCCGTCAGCTTCCGTGCAGGTTTGGGATACCTGAGAAGGGGAGGCCCAACAAGTAATGCATGGGGTTTAAAGGTATAGTGACATTTATTAGATTTTGTAAAAGGGTATGGACAAAAGCCCAAAAGGGTTTAATAAGGGAGCATTCCCAGAAGTTATGAAAGTGGGTGCTTACATCTGTACCGCATCTCCACCACATCCCTGAAGTTTCTGAGTTATGGGCATGTAAAATATATCTGGGGTTATATACCAAAATAAAAGGATTTTGGAGGCAGTCTCTCTCTGCGTCACACATCTTGATACCTTAGATGTAGATCTCCAAATTTTATTCCAATCTGATAGGGAGATAGGCTGCTGAAGAGCATGGGACCATTTAGTCATATAGGAATGGCTAGACTCAGTCAAGGGAGTCAAGGGAGTAGCCTCATCAAATGAGGTTCATATGAACCCTGAACACACCGGAGCTTAAAACCAGTAGGTTTGTCCAAGGATAAGCTAGAGGATTTGATAGAGAAAAAATGTTTACTGTAAAGGTATTTTGGAACCTTATATTTAGATTGTAGATCCACAAAGGATAAAAGAGTACTGGTCAATAGATGAACTAAATGGAGTAGTTGGAAAACCCCAGCTTGGGTCCAAGGAAGCATATGGTTATAAGATACGCTACCAGGGATATCTGGATTAAATAATATATTTAAGTGGAGTGGAGGGCAAGGAGAAGAGAGAGAGTACCTTCCATAACATCTTTTCCAGATTGATAAAGTAAATAACATTAGAGCCAGACAGAGACTCCTTAACTGAGGCATATGTCTGTCAAACATAAAGCATGGGCGTACAGGAGATGTGATTGCCATTTCAATCTCAGACCATCTATTTGGGGCACACCGTGATGTCCAAGAGATAACAGCTCGTAGATGTGTAGCATGATGGTATTTCAGCACGTTCAGCACCCCCAAACCGCCTCTAGATCTTAAAGACTTGACCACCTACCCTGCGATCCTATGGGAAGCATTATTCCAAATAAAATTGAGGAATGTTCTTTGAAGCAGTTTCAATTGATATAACGGAATTGAAACTGGAAGTTTCTCAAACAGATATAGCAACTTTGCAAGTATGGACATTTTAAGCACATTAATTCTGCCAAGGAGAGAAAGAGGGAGGATGGTCTAATGTTTCAATAATCAATTGATTTCAACAAATGAGGGAGGAAAGTTTGCCTAATAAAGGGTAGTATAGGAAGGGGTTAGATAAACACCCAAGTATTTGAGCATATGGGAGCACCAATGATACCTGAAATTTTGCTGGAGAGTGTTAAGTAGAGAAATGTTTTTTGGGGAGGGACTCGGTTTTGGTGGAATTAATCTTAAAGCCTGATAATGCACCAAAGGAGCTTAAAATCTTATGCAATGAAGGGAGGGAAATACGTGGATGAGATAATGTCAGCAATACATCATCTGCAAAAAGGGAAAGCTTATACTCCCTCTGTTGCAATCACACTCCTCGAATGTCAGGATGAGAGCAAATGGCAGTAGCCAAAGGCTCCAAGCTGAGAATGAAGAGTAAGGGCAAGAGGGGGCAGCCCTGCCCAGTGCCATTGCTCAGGAGGAACAACCACAATGAGGCAAGTTGTACCTGGGAAGTGGGTATGGAATATAATGCTCATAGAGCGTGAATAAATGGACCAGAAAAAACATAACGAGATAAAGCAGCAAACATAAAAGACCAGTCCAGGTGGTCAAAAGCCTTTTGGGCATCTAGGCTGAGAACTAGGACATGGCATTTCATTTTAGTTAGAAGGTGCATGTCTAGTAGGTACAAAACCCACTTGATCCCTATGAATTAAAAATGGGAGTAGTAATGAATGTCTATTTGCAAGAATTTTAGTAAAAATGTTATAATCCAAATTCAGTAATGCAATAGGGCGGTAATTATCAGGGACGGATAGAACTTTGTGTGGTTTTAAGATAAATGTAATATGGGCATGGAGAAATTGTGGATGGGGAAACAAATAGGTAGCTATGGTTGGGAGAAAGGTTTTAATAAGAGTAAGGTGAACCATCAGGGCATGGGGATTTATGGGAAGGCAGATGTTGAATGACCTCCGCCAATTCTTCAGCTGTAAGAGGCATATTAAGTGTAGAACGATTGGGGAGGATAATTTGGGAAGCTGCAAGGAGGCAAAGAAAGAGTCAAACTTTCTCTGTGTAAATTTAGAATGTGGGTCGACAATTGTATAGCTTATGGTAAAAGTCTCCAAAAACCTTGGACATGGTGCGAGGGCAATAGGTCAGAATTCCATCAGATTGGAGGAGGAAATCAGGTATGGTGAGAAAAGGGTGGGGTTTAAGCCTTTGCACAAGCAGTCTATGGGGTTTATTGGCATATTCATAAAACTTTTGTCTGGCCCATAGCATTGATTTTGAGATCTTACTCATATCTAAAGACTTAAAACGGTTACGTAAAGAAACAACAATGCGTAGATGTTCCACCGTAGGGGAGAGGACTATGCACATCTCTGCAGTGCATAATTGGTGAAGTAGCAATGCTTTCTAAAGAGTGGACTCCCGTTTTAAACCAGATCCAACAGAGATACATTCGACCCTAAAAAAAACCTTATGGGCTTCCATAGTGGGTGGTCTCCAACACCGTGCCATCATTAAATTGAAAAAAACTCTGTAAGCTTTTGTAGGAGTTTATCCTTGATTTTAGGAATCCGCAGAATGGATTCATTGAGACACCATTGGCATGTTTTCTTAGTTGGAGCAGACAAGGTGAGATACAGAAGTATGGATGCATGATCCGACCATGTTATGGGATCAATTTCAGAGGATACCAAATGTGTTAATAAGGGTGCCGACACAAAGAAATGGTCTAGGCGGGAGTAGAGTTTATGTGAGGGAGAGTAAAACATAAATTGCTTGTGAGTGGGATGTTTGACTTGCCAGGAGTCAAAAAGGTTATGGGATCTAATAAAATTGCGGAAAGATGTGGACAATCTTTGAGTGTGAGTTGGTGGGGTGGTTTGGAAAAGAGTGTGTCCATCTTTAGTTGGGGACATGCACATGTTAAAATCACCACATATGATCATAAAGGGCTGTAAAAAGGTCTTCTCAAATACCTCTGTAAGAAACCCTATCTGCCCCGAGTTAGGTGCATAAATATTAACTAAGGTGAAAGTTGTGGTCATATAAGCACAGTTCAGGAGAATAAAATGGCCATGAGGGTCCAGGAAGGATTATTCAATCCATAGGGGACATGTGCGTTTTATCAAAATTGCTACAGCAGCCTTTTCAGAAGGATCAGAAGCAACAAAGGTGGTGGGAAATAGTTTAGAGGCAAATTTAAAGGATCCCTCTGTTCGAAAATGGGTCTCCTGAACCATGATCACATCTTCTTTAGAAGATTTGAATTCCTTAAAAGCTAGCCATCTCTTATGAATCAAGTTTAAACCTTTAACATTACAGGAAAAAATGTGTAAAGCCACAATGGACTATATATAGATATAAGCAATGCTGTCGTCATCCAAACAAACAAAACAAAAGATGTTATCCATGGTATACAAAAGAAAAGTCTTAGATGAACATAAGACCAAACAATTTAAGGAAACAACAAATGAAATAGAAGTTACAGTCAGAAACAGGTCAAAAAAGGACCTGCCAAAAATAGCAATAAAGAGAGACAACAACACTGGTGAGTGGCCTAAGGGTATCCAAACCCCCAGGAATCCAACGCCAACGCCAAGGATAATAGAGAGGAGCATGGTGGCTCACAAGACCAGGCGAGTAGGTCCTGTGGTCTTCCAAAGACCTAAGAAATTAAACAGTTAAACAAAGTGGAGAACCAAACAAATATTGGTAGTTATGGTGTTAATCCCACGGGTGAAGAAATCAGTTCTTTATATCAAGATCAGAAACACGTAGATGGAATAAAAAACATCTGCGTAGAAACAGGTCAGCAAGGGTTTCAGTAGGAGGCCATCAGGTGGGGTATCTAGAAGAAGCAGCCTATTGAGGAGTGGAAGAAGCTTTCTGTGGTCTTTGCCATACAGGGGTCCAGATCTTTCCAGGGGTGGAGGACAGCCAAGTAGCCAGAAGGGGCAGTTGACGCTCATCTTCAAGTAGTGGTGGGAGGCCTAGGTTGCATAAGAAGGCTTTGCTTTCATGGAGCTCCCACACTGAGTATTGTATCCCATCTTTAGAGGCTGACAGCCTAAAGGGGAACCCCCCCAGCGGTAGATGACCTGTTGATTCTGTAGGTGGGTAGTGACATGTCGCAGGCTTCGTTATTTAGCCAGAGTGATAGGTGATAAATTACTAAAGATTTGAATTTTTGTGCCTTTATAGTTCAGATGGCTTCTGTTATGAGTTACTGTAGTGAGGGATTGGCACCTGGTGGTAGTTTGGGGGTCAAAGATCTGTGGGCCCTATCAAGGCTCCAGTCAATATCCGAAATGTGGGGGACCAGGGTGACAAAGTGACCCAAAAGATAAGAACGTATCTCCTTATCACTTATGGGCTCCACGGATCTGTAGATTTTGGTGGCGTTCTCTGTTTTACAGGTCCTCTTGCTGTATTTAAATTTGAGAGACTGTGTGCTTAAGGGCAGCATTATCTTCTTCCAGAAGTGTACATACTGTACTAGTTCATCAAATTTATTTTCAAGGTATCTGTGCGTTCCCCTAGTTGGTTAATTTCCCCCCTGAATTTATATGCGATTTTCCCCACCTCACTGGCAATATTGTGGGTTAAATCTTTTAGCAGGACCTGCAGCTTTACATCCAGGACATCCACAGTGACTGCCGCAGCGTGCCCCTGTTTGTGGCATTAGGGGGCCCCCTGTAGATGACCCATCTAACGGGTCTGTGGGTTTCGGCGGGTCGTCCTGAGTACCCGAGGCCGGGGATTACGGCCTAAGCAGAAACCGCTCCATGAGCTGTGAAGGCTGTGACTCTAAAAGCCAATCTTACCCATGGGATGCCTGGAGGTAAATGGTGTAGCTCCCATGGCGAAAGGTGCAGTCAGATTGGCGCGGGAGCCTCAGAAGGGGAGACGGGGACCGGAGATTACACGTTTGCCATATTACAAGCCACACATGCACCTCCCCATGTGCATAGTTTTTGACCATCTCCTGTAGCATGCCCATAATCTCTGACCATCTCTTATAGCATGCTTGTAGTCTCTGAACATCTCTTGTAGCATGCCCATAATTTCTGACCATCTCTCATAGCATGCTCATAATCTCTGACCATCTCTTGTAGCATACCCATAATCTCTGACCATCTATTGTAGCATGCCCGTAGTCTGACCATCTCTTGTAGCATGCACAAATGCTCTGAACATCTTTGGTAACATGCCTGTAGTCTCTACCTGACTGCCTATTGTTGCATGTCTGCAGTCTACATCCCTCTGTAACATTGCATTCACAGATTATTATGAGCAGACCTTGTGAAGTCAAGGGCTGAACGTGAGGCCCCCCAATGCCAAGTCAGATGACTACCAATACTCCAGTTTATTTCTTGTCAGCAGCAGAACTGCTGCAAAACATTTGAATTTAGATGCACAATACCTGATATACTTTATGAATACAGATACCCTGGACTTTGTGTTTTTCCACATATTATTTTGGGCACGGACCGGTCACGTGATCCTGTGTGTGAACCAGCAGCAGTTGCATTGGAGAAGGGAACTCCGACAATGGCTGGGATATAGGAGCCTATGGGTGATGTCACCACTGCAGGCTTTACCAGACACTGTTGAGTGATCTCTTCTCTCCCCTGCAGCTGGTGCAGCGGATCATGTGACCGTAGCGGGCTGAAATTAGGTAAGTATATACATCTTTCCTACTGGTTAAACAGCATAGGTGTTGAGGGGGTGCATTTTTAAGACTAGTTAGGTTTAGGTTGTAATTCTGCTTTAACCTCATTCTCTTGTAATGCTCTGTATAGCAGCACTTAGACTGTGAGTAGTACAACAATAAATAATTTTGGCCAATCAGGTGTCCTGCATTTATATGTTCCAACAAGGAACATGCCAACAAGAGGAAAGAGCAGGAATCACCTCATCAGTATGTTGCTATTCCTTTATTGTTCAATCACAGACTAGAGGTGGGCAAGTGACCAAGCTATGTTGCTTAACTGCAGCAGTGAAATGTGAGGTCACTGGGTTAGCTGTGCAGCAGATATGTGTAGATCTCAGGACTGGATGGCCAGAAATACAATCCTTATGGCAGGCTCATCAGCTCCCTTATATAGTTCAATTGTCCAACTCCAGCTGTTTGCCTGGCGTTGGAGGTTTGGGTAGATTTTATAAACCTGCAGGAGTGAAATGTCAGAGTTGTGTAGTGCTTTGGAGAATATCCAGCTTAGGTCTATAATTTTGTAGCATGACAACCCTGGGAACGAATTTAACATGTTGGCAACTATGTTCATATTTCTTGTTTAACCACTTCCTTACTGGGAACTTAAACCCCCCTCCTGCCCAGACCAATTTTCAGGTTTCAGCGCTGTCGCATTTTGAATGGCAATTGTGCGGTCGTGCGACGTTGTACCCAAATAAAATTGATGTCCTTTTTTCCCCATAAATAGAGCTTTCTTTTGGTGGTATTTGATCACCTCTGCGGTTTTTATTTTTTGCGCTATAAACAAAACCAAGAGCGACAATTCTGAAAAAAGAACAATATTTTTTACTTTTTGCTCTAATAAATATCCAAAAAATAAAAATAAAAAAAAAATTATTCATTGGGTTTGGCCGATATATATTCTTCTACATATTTTTGGTAAAAAAAAACGCAATCAGCGTTTATTGATTGGTTTGCGCAAAAGTTATCGCGTCTACAAACTATGGACATTGATTTATGGCGTTTTTAATTATTTTTTTTTTTTTTACTAGTAATGGCGGCGATCTGCGATTTTTATCGGGACTTTGATATTGGGGGGGACATGTCGGACATTTTTGACACATTTTTGGGACCAATGACATTTATACAGCGATCAGAAATTTAAATGTCCACTGATTACTGTATAAATGTCATTGGCAGTGAAGGGGTTAACCTGCAGGGGGCAGTGAAGGGGTTAACAATGTTCCCTGTGTGTGTTCTAACTGTGGGGGGGCGGGGTTGGCCGGGACATAACAGATCTAACTGATCCCAGTGACAGGGATCAGTAGATCTGCTTGTCCCCCTGTCATAGAACGGGGAACTGCCGTGTTTACATTGGCGGTTCCCCGTTCTACAGCTTTGCCGGCGATCGCGGGTCAGGAGCGGACATCGAGTCCGCCCGACCCGCGGGCATGCCCACGCAGCGTGTGGCGGCCGCGCGCGCGCCGCTGCCACCTGTCAGAGCGCGCAGGGGGCGTGTAAAGGGGCGGACGTCCATGGACGTCCACCCGGATATTCAGATCCGCGCTGTAGACATCTTTCGTCTATAGCGCGGATCTCCAGTGGGTAAAGGATAAAGTTATAATGTCACCTTTCATAACATGTCTGTATTTAAATTGTAAGTTCAACGAGCAGGGCCCTCCTGTCCCTTCTCTCAATTGAACTGTATTGAAATTGTACAGTCCCTCGTCATATTGTAAAGCACTGCACAAACTTTTGGGGCTATATAAATCCTTTCTAATAATAATTTAGGGTGTAACATGTTACTAATGTAGCAACCTCACACCTCCCTGATCCCCCACAGTGACAGCGGGCAGAGGACCCTATCTCACACAGCCGTGTCATTCAGTCACAACCATCTGTGAATGAACTACAAGTCCCACCTTCCACTGCGGCAGACGGCTTGTACTTCTTAATGGACTACTAGGGTGCTCATCAGCACCCTCCTAGTACTCTGACACTTCCTGTAGCTGAGTGACTGTCTGCCCGTATAAAAGTACGGACAGAGAGATGTCAGGAGTGTCTGCAGGAGCCTGACATCAGTAGATCGGTGTTAGATTGCATGGTGCAAAGCTTTGTATGCTCAATGGTTATAAAAAAATAAATAAAAAACAATGAATGCACATTTACAAGCAAAATCATGTACAATCATTTACCATAGGTGAACTTAGCTCAAACTCTGAGGTAAAAAAAAATCCTCCCTTGTGTAGCACCCCCTACTTAGGTGGGAGCTAGTGAGGATTTTTGTGAGGAGAGGAACATTTAATCAGGCCTGACTGAGGTGTAGGCCTGATTGTTTTTGTTTCTGGCCTGGGAGTGGCTCAGGTAGGACTGGGTGATTCACAGATGAGGTCACCAGAACCTCACACTTCTTTCCAGAAACTGGTAGAATGTTCTGGACAGAGAGCTGGGAAGGAGCTATAGCCATCTGGGTTATCCCAGATCCCCAATCTGGATTGGCAGGGGGCAGGCCTCCTTAAATACCAAGGTCAGCCCATTCTAGGAGGAGTGAGTTCAGATGGAAGAGCTGGAATGAAGCTGAGGTTGCGTAGGCCTCACCTAGGAGCCCCCAGTCTGGGGGGGGGGGGGGGGGT
>BLSH010431974.1:472083-483334 GCA_018402905.1 Glandirana rugosa
GGGGGGGGGGGGGGGGGGGTGACCTTGAGGTGTGAGAGATCGGGTGCAGCCAGGAGGACAGTGAGATCCTGGAGGAGAAACACAAGGGAGCAGGAGACAAAAGACAGTGCTACTGGAGAAGCTCAGCAAGGAGTCCACCAGGTGGTCGGTGAGTGACACACCCTGGAAAACAGTAGAGGCATGCCTGAGCGGATTGGGGTGAGAGACAATCAGCAAAGGATGCAGAAGTCAGTGAGGGACTATGGTGTCACGGTGGCAGTGGAGAGGGCCAATGCAGCTGGAGTGGCTGACAGGGCCTGGAGCAAGAGGATGAGTTGGGAGTAGTAGTCCATCGGGCCGGCTACCACAGCAGTGTTTTCTACACACATGGGGACCAACTGTCCCTATCTGTAATGGGTGGTTCTGAGGCCCTGCTTGCAGCATGGCAGGCCTCGCCATGTGCTAGTCAGGCGGAAGAGGTGGAGAAGGCCTATTAAATTTCCTTCTGTTCCTGGAAGAGAAAGTATTGTGCAGGAGAGAGGAACCGGACTCTGTAGAAGCAAGTGATGTGCTGGAGTGAGGAACGGGAAGTTTGTAGCAAGTGATGTACTGGAGGAGGAGAAGTGATGTATATACAGAGGTGTATACAAGATCCCAATCCCCATCCAAGTTCAATTCCCCTAATAAAACAAAACAAAGTACCAGCCTGGTCTGTGACTCTGCAGTGGTATGGATGTGATTGAGGACAGTGTAAGCATTGGCTACACTTGCAATGTGGCTGCCCCTGCACTGAAAGGGTCATGTGCTAATTTATGTCTGGGGGACCAGAAAAAGCACTTTTTATTACCTGATCCTCTTCTCCCGCAGGCTGGTAGAATGGTCCTTGCAGCCTCTTCTCCCCTAAGCTCCAGTGGTTGCAGGTCCTCTGCCATCATCAAGTAAAATGCAGGGTCCATAGGCCTACAATGGACATGAAGACACTGAGAGACTGTTCACATGCCAGAGCATACAGGAGAGCCAGCCGCTGGTGGAGAGGGAGATCAGGAAAGTAAAACCGCCTTTCCATCCCCTAGACATAAATGAGCATTTAACCCTTGCAGTGAGGGGGCAGCCCCACTACAGGGGGGGATTTTTGTGTTGCCTGTAGTTCAGTGTAGCGCCCTCTAGGCTAGGTAGGTGAAGTGAGAGGTTGACTGAGTGCAGGCCTGATTGTTTTTATTCTGGGCTGGGAGTGGCTCTGGTAGGATTAAGTGATTCACAGAATGGTGTCATCAGGACTTCTTTCCAGAAAGTTCTGGGGTTTTCTGGAAAGAGAGCTGGGAGGGGAGGTGTAACCATCTGGGGTGTTTTAATGAGCCCTAACCAATCCCCAATCTGAGCTGGTAGGCCTCCTTAAATACCCGGGATCAGCCCAATCTGGGAGCAGAAGTTCGGGAGGAGGTCTGGAGGTGGAGTAGTGTGGGCTGTCGCGGACAGGGGAAGCTTCCAGTCTGGGAGGGGGTGACTCGAGGCCTGGAGTGCTTGGGTGCAACCAAGAGGAGTGAGATCTTGGTGGCAGACACAAGGCAGAATGGAAAGGACAGCAGGAGAGAGCACTAGCCGGGAGAGATCTCCAGTGTGGAACTACAAGTGTCAGGATGTCAGTGAGCAACATACCCTGGGAAACTGTTAGAGAGAAGATTGGGGTGACAGAAGGCCAACCCAGCTGGAGTGGCTGACAGGGCCTGGAGCAAGAGGATGGGCTGGGAGTAGTAGTCCACCAGGCCGGCTAGCACATCAGTGTACCTACACACTAGGGAACCAACTGTCCCTACGTGTAATGGGTGGTTCGAAGGCCCTGCGCACAGCATGGCAGGCCTCAATATTTGCTAGACAGGCTGGAGGAATGGAGAAGGCCTAGTAAATTTCCTTCTGGGCCTGGAACAAGCAATGTGCAGGAGAGAAGAACAGGAGAAGCAAACTTTGTGCAGGAGTGATATGCTGGAGGAAGATGGAGAGATGTATATACTGGCGAACGTATATAGTCGGTCCCATGTACAGAACTGTTCAATTTCTGGGCATCCCATAATCATCCCTATCCCATCCAAGTTCAATTCCCCTAATAAACAAAAACAACAACAGTACCAGCCTGTTCTGTGACTCCGGATGTGCAGAAAAATGTGATTGAGGGCAGTGTGATCAGGTGAACCACAACACTCAGCCACCCCTAAGGGGGCCATTGGCTACATCAGTTTTTGACCAAAATTAAACACTTAACTCTCTTGCCGCCTGTGCAACCAAACAATGCTACAGAGCTGTGTTTGGCAACATGGGCTGCCCCTAATACAATGCGTTTTAACATGCAACATAATGAACATGCATGCAGTAACAAACCACATTGCAAGGGTGTGAAGGGGACCTTAGGATATACCAAAACTTTAAAGTGGTTGTAAACCCTTACATATAACCAGTGACGTGACTGGCCTCAGGTGATACACAGAGATTAAACAAATCCTCCTACATAAGTTGCACCTATTTGTCTGCAGTCTTCTCTTCTCCACATCCATAATTTATAAAACTTGTCTGTGCTGTGAGAAACCAGGGGGTGGAGAGCTGTAATTACACACTGTAGAGCTCAGTGAGGAGAGCTCTGAGAGCTGATTGGAGGGAAGGGACACACACCCCTTAACACAGGAACAGTGCTGTTGCTGTCAATCACAGGCTGTGTGCTGGGGATCCCTCCTCTGTCATCTTTTTTCGCTTGGTGTCAGAAAAACTTGTCACAAATGATTCATGCTGATAGCAGAGGAACAGGGCAGCAGACAGAAATGACACTTAGTGCTCTAGCTTGAGACAAGTACATACTATAGAGGGATATGCTTAGTTCATATTTCATGTCTAAGATTTACAATCATTTTAGAGTGCCCTAAATACTATAAGCAGCTTCATAAACAAGTTCAATGAGGTCTTGTTTATGAGTTTAAGTGGCAGTTATTTTCAGCAACAGTGACAGTTATCTTCAGCAACAGACATGTAACTGAAAAATAGCGAACATTGAGGAGTGAAAACAGTATGACTGCAGCCAGTGATCAAGGCAGCAACCGGAAAATGTAAATATATCTGTACCTGTTGACGATCTACATAGAGACTAATCTTCAGACTCTGATCAGAAAGATAACCATGAACAGGTTACTTCTGCTCTTCATTTTAGCCTTTGGGCTGACGCTGGATGGCTGTATACATCCCTCCAGGCTTGGTGACATTTAGCCAAAAACTAAACAAGAGCAAGGAATACCCAGGTATGTATAATGACTGCTCTCCATGGGGCAAAGAAATCTCTTGATTGCTATTAAGGCCACTTTCACACTGGGGCATTTTTCAGGCGCTTTTGGATTAAAAATAGCCCCCTTATAGCGCCTGAAAAACACCCCCATACACACCAGTGTGAAAGCCTGAGTGCTTTCACACTGGGGCAGTAGGCTTGCAGGACGCTACAAAAAGTCCTGCAACCAGCTTCTTTGGGACAGTGCGGTGAGCAGTGTTTACACCGCTCCTCCACCGCCCCTGCCATTGATATCAATGGCAAGCACTTCCAAAGCAGCTGCACACCGCCTTGGAAGTGCAATGCTCTGGCACTTTTAACCCCTTTTCAACCCCTTGTGGGGGGTTAAACGCATCATACTCCGGAGCCATAACGCCGCTATAACAGCGCCCCCTGCTGTCAATCACAGCCAGTGAGCTAATGAGGAGAGAGCGGGGGCGGGGCTCTATGTGTCTTATGGATGCATACAGCAGGGCTCGGGAGCGAGCACGCACCAGTACCCCATAACAAGCAGCTTGCTATTGGGGGCACTGGTTAAGGGGGAGGAGCCAGGAGCGCAGGCAGGGGACCCGAAAAGAAGAGGATCGGGGCTACTCTGTGCAAAACCACTGCACAGAGCAGGTACATATACCATGAGGAGGGAGCTGGGGGTGGGGCTGAGCCACGCTCTGTGTGTCTCACAGACACACAGAGGCGACTCGGGAACGAGCAGACACGAGTGCCCCAAAGCAAGCAGCTTGCTATAGGGGCACTCAGCAGGGGGGCAGGAGCCAGGAGCACTGGCAGAGAACCAGGAGAAGGAGGATTGGGGCTGCTCTGTGCAAAACCATTACGCAGAGCAGGTAAGTATGGCATGTTTGTTATTAAAAAAAAAATGTGAACCTTTACGAACACTTTAATGCAACACATGTTGACGTGTGACATAATGCGCATTAATACATCACAGCAGATCGCTCAAGTGTGAATAGGGCTTAAAGCAGCTAACAGGATCACTATAAGCAATGGCAGAATCCTTTCAAGTTATTGTGGTGTATGGCATGTGTATTGCAGGTACATCGATCACTACTGTCTCTGCGAGGGTCCACAATGCATTGCACCATTGTACTGATTGTTATGCCATGCATTACCATAATGCATCATTATAACTAGGCCCCTCACCTTTAGTGTGTACTTTTGCCTTTTGTCTTGATACAGGAGTACAAATGTACAAAGAGATGTTCTTCACATCGTCAACAGATGAAGACGCCGAGTATTTTGAAATGGTTGTGCCGCAGACGGACTCAGCTACTGAACTTTCCGTGTACATGATCATCTATATCTGGACTGGATATGGGCTGATGTTTTTATCCTGGGGTGTCATCCATAATCTTTTGGAACTCCTTATGGAGGAGTAGGAGGCAAACAAATTCTTCAGTTTTTATTAAATTACAAGAATAATTAGAGTTTGAGTGTGTCATTCAGTGTCACTGTTCACACCTGAAAGTCAGCAGATACAAGCAATGGTCAGGAACTAGACAAGGGGGAGATTTACTAAAACTGGAGCACTCAGAATCTGGTGCGGCTGTGCATGGCAGCAAATCAGCTTCTAACTTCAGCTTGTTTAATTTAAGCTTTGCCAATAAAACCTTAAAGCATAGCTGCACCAGATTTTGCTCCAGTTTTAGTAATTCCCCCATAGATCACACAAGGAACCATCACATACAAACAATGGTTAGAAATGAACCACGACCAGTAACAGGGAGACAGAGGTGAAACGGCTCCAAGGGCAGGCCAAGTCAGGCAAGGGTAAGCAAGTTTAGGAAAAAGTTTGGGGACAAGATGTAGAGTGCTTGAAACTAAAACCAGAAATTGACTAAAAACAGAAGCCACACTTATGTGTTGATTTATGAATGAACAAGGAATCAAGTCACAGTCATATATGTAGCCCCAGATGGCCCCGAATGCTCACACATGTACTCTCCTAAGTCCTTAATAACTCTGATCCACACCTAAGACTAACAGTAAATGTCACACATCTGGAATAACATCAAGTTTCCACTGAGCAGTATTTTCCCATAGTAAAAGTGCTGGTTTGAGTTAATATTCTTTAAAAATGATTATAAGCAAGAGTTTATTTATCAAAGATTTGATGAGCACTTTGCCAAACATTTGCCTTTTGCCAACGATTTACCTATGTATAAAGCTAAATTAAAGGACATTTGCCAGATCAAATTACATTTCTTGACATTTGGCAACATCTGCTCGTCATAGGAGAAAACCTTTTTGTAGCCAATGGCCCCCTTAGGGTTGGCTGAGTGTTGTGGTTCATCTGCTCACACTGCCCTCAATCACATCCATACCACACCCAGAGTCACAGAACAGGCTGGTACTTTGTTTTTTTTTGTTTGCTTTATTAGGGGATTGGATGGGGATTAGGGGTGTTATGGGATGCCCATAGAATAGGTTGCAAACGTGCACAGGACTGCTATATACAGCTCAGTATATACATCTCCTATTGTCCTCCAGCACACTACTTGCTCCAGTTACACTTCTTCCTCCAGCACATTACTTGCTTCTCTATATTCCGGTTCCTCTCTCCTGCACATTACTTTTTCCAGGCACAGAAGGAAATATACTAGACTAGCACAAGGCCCTGTCAGCCACTCCAGCTGTGTTGGCCTTCTCCACTGCAGCCATGACACCACAGTCCCTTACTGACGTCTGCATCCTTCCCAGATTGTCTCTCACCCCAATCCGCTCCAGTATGCCTCTACAGCTTCCCAGGGTTTGTGCCACTCACCGACCACCCAGTGGACTCCTGACTGAGCCTCTCTAGTAGCGCTGTCTGTTGCTCTCCTGGCTGCACCTGAGCCCAGGCCTCAAGGTCACCCCCCCAGACTGAGGCCTCCCTCCCGGGTGAGGCCTCAGCAACCTCAGCTACATCTCAGTTCGATCTCTTCCACCCGAAACTACTCCCAGATTGGGCTGACCCTTGAGTATTTAAGCAGGCCCGCCCCCTGCCAGTCCAGATTGGGGATTGGTCAGGGCTCCTTGGAACTCTCCAGATGGCTACACCTCCCTCCAAGCTCTCTGTCCAGAAACCTTCCTCCAGTTTCTAGAAAGAAGTGGGAAGTCCTGGAAACCTCATCTGTGAATCACTCAATCCTCCCTGAGCCACTCCCAGCCCAGAAACAAAAACAATCAGGCCTGCACACCAGTCAGGCCTGATTACATTTTCCTCACCTACCAATAATCTAATCACACTAGCTTCCACTTACCTGTGGACGCTACATTTACATTGACATTTACCTTATTTAAGAAAAGTGTGAATGTTACCCTCCATGCATATAAGAAAACTAAATGAGGTTCAAGCTCTTCCTTGGTTATGTTTTTCTTCTTGTCTTTTTCATATAATTGCTAGTTCTCACTGGAGCTAACCAGCTTGGCATACCAGGCATTTTGACTGGTATCCAATTAGCAAAGGAACAACAAGCTTGCAAACCCCTGCTATGTTGATGCCCTACATATGCTTCAGTATTGGGAGGGTTAACAGGGGTTCCCCCAAAAACAGAGTTCTCCCTCCTAAAGCTTTGGTGCTTGATGTTGTCACCTGGAAGTGTGCTGGCAAGGGGAGGAGCTTATGGAGCACCTGCCTGCCCTTCATGCGGAGAAAGTAGATAGTTGCCTTCATCCTGGGGAAATGGCTTTAGGGATCCCTTAGACCCCTAACTAGTTAATTTGTTCACGCAGGTTCCCTCCAGCAGCAATGAGGGTGTTTCTTCAACTTCCACAGTTTTAGGCTGACAGGGAACTCTGGTAAAGGGGTTCCCTGTGACATCACTGCCCATAATTGGCATTAATCTGGGCACATTTCCAAGTGACTATTTCATGGACTGACCCACAAAAGGACACTATTATTATTATTATTATACACTAGCTTTGAAAAGATTGTTGCTTTTTCCCATTTTGTTTGTTTTTTTTAAGCTGAAAAAACTGAATTAAAGAACTAACAGGAGGAATCACTACACATATATATTGATGCGGTTGTAATTGTTGCACATGCAATTTCAAATTTCAAAGTTATAATCTTAAATTTATGTTTTGCAGTTCAATCTTCTGCCAGTTACACTTCCTAATACAGCCAAAAAAAATCGAATGAAAACGCTATTTATATACAGAACTTCTCCAAAAATGTCATTATCTGCTCATGTGATTGGCGGAGTGCTTATCCCATACTAGGAATAATGTGATGTAATCAGGGAGCCCCTCCCACTCAGGAAGTAGGATGTGATTACAATGACATTATACACATAACATCAGAAAAGAAGCAGGTAAGAATCCAAGGTCGGCAGACATAGCCATGTACAAGTTGAAATTTTCCCTCTATTTTTTATTTTTATATTTTTAGTTTTTTATTCTTGATTTTTATATTTTTGTTTTTATTTTATTCTTATTTTCATCTTATTTTATTATACTCTAAATTACTCAACTAGAATGGGTGATTGATAAGGATGCCTAAGGGTTTTAAGGTTTAAGAGGGATTTAAGGGTGCCTAAAATTTAAAAAGAGACTTCACATAAAATCATCATGTTTATTAATACAGAATATTCTTCGAAAGACATCAATAGGGTTTCCACATGTGACAGCACAGTATACCAACATAAGAGTTTTATGTGCAAATACCTTCATTCACAAGCAGGAAAAGAATTCAAGTAGTTACAGAGGATGCTGCGTTCATCACCATGCTGCATTGAAGAGTCAGCTTTTGGTTCACTTTTTACTTTCTTTGAGTCAGGATGGGGTACTGCCATGTGTGTGTGGGGGGGAGCTTTGCAGGATTGGCAAGTGCCCATGGCGATTGACTATGCTTGAAGGTGGAAACTTTGTTTGCAACTTCTAGTAATGTCCCTCGTCCTGATGAAGCCGCAGAGCAAAACATGTTGAAGTAACTACTTGAAGTCTTTTCCTGCTTGTGAATGAAGATACTCACACATAAAATCCTTATGCAGTTGACACATGTAGAAATACTTTTTCAATATTGATGTATTTTAAAAATACTCTGTATTAATAAACACGTTGTAAAGTCTCTTGGACATTGTAACCACTTGCCAACCATATAACTTACATATACGGTGGCAGGGCGGCTCTGCTGCGCAGGATCAAGTACCTAGTATGTGATCCTGCACTTGCGGGCCTAGGGTGCTCATGCGCGCCACCACCAGCCCGCTCCTGCTATGATTATGCACAGTGGGAACTGATTTGCGGGTACCACAGACTCGATGTCCACCAGCACCCGCCAATCATTAGGCAGAGAGCCAGCATGGCGATCTGCCTATGTAAAAGGCAGATCGCTGTTCTGTCAGTAGGGAAGCCATGGATCCTGTGTTCCTGCAAAGGCACATGGATCTATGCCTTCCCCTAGTAAAAGCACCTTCCTCACAGTATAAAAGCACCGACTAGGCACACAGTTAACCCTTTGAATGCCCCTGATGTTAACCCCTTCCCAGCCAGTGTCATTAGTACAGTGACAGTGCATATTTTTAGCACTGATCACTGTATTAGTGTCACTGGTCTCCAAAAAGTGTCAAAAGTATTAGTTAGTGTCTGATTTGTCTGCCGCAATATTACAGTCCCGCTATAAGTCGCTTTACTACTAAAAAATAAATAAACAAATAAAAATTTCATAAATCTATACCATAGTTTGTAGACACTATAACTTTTGCACAAACCAATCAATATATGCTTATTGGGATTTTTTTTACCAAAAATATGTAGCAGAATAAATATTGTCAAATTTTGGAAGAAATTAGACTTTGCTACATTTTTTTATGGAAATGGTGTTTATAGCACAAAAAAATAAAAACCGCAGAGGTGATCAAATATCACCAAAAGAAAGCTCTATTTGTAGGAAACAAGGGACATCAATTTTAGTTGGGTACAGCATTGCACGGCTGGGCAATTGTCAGTTATAATAAAGCAGTGCCGTATCGCAAAAAAAATGGCCTGGTCATGAGGGGGGGGTAAATCTTCCTGAGGTCAAGTGGTTATATTTTAGGCACCCTTAAAGTCCCACTGTTATATTATATGATGTAGACTTGCAATTTATATTATTGAACTAAGCAGATTCTTTTTTATTTTCTACAAAAGTAGTGTTTCACTTTAAAGTGACACTATTATTATTATTATCATACAGCTTTTACATAATGCCAACAGCTTGCACAGCTCTTTACAATCCAAGTGAGACAGTACAGTTACAATAAATAAAATACAGGAGGGTTAAGAGGGCCCTGCCATAAGAGCTTACAATCTAATAGGGTGGGGGAGGTGGTGCAAAAAGTAATAATTGTGGGGGGATGAGCTGATGGAAGAGTTAAAAATGCAGTTATTAATTGAAGGCGTGATAATCCCTTAAGAGATGAGTTTCCAGAGATCGCCTAAAGGGGAGATAGTAAAACAGACTGAGGTAGAGATTTCCAGAGGATGGGAGAGGCTCTGGAGAAGTCCTAGATACGAGCATGAGAGGAGGAGAGAAGTCCGCTAGAGGTATTGGGAGGAGCAGAGAGGACGGTTTGTGTGATATTTGGAGACAAGATTGGTGATATAGCTCAGGGCAGAGGTGTGAAAGGCTTTGTATGCTGTTATATATGTGAACCTGATGTTTTTTGTTCAAGCAGCGCTTGCTATCTGTGTTTTCTTTCCCTTATTACTTTTCATAAATAACAATTGCATGTAATTTCATATAACAGTAGTGTGAATATATAAATGAATAAATACACAGGTATATTAAAACCAATATGAAAACCAATAGTGTGAATAAGGAAAAGTAATAAGGGAAAGAAAACACAGATCGCAAGCGCTGCTTGAACAAAAAACATCAGGTTCACATATATTACGCTATCTCCCAGAGCAACTGGGCTACAGCAGCAGCTGCACACACATGAAACACTGTATAACAGAGGATTAGCGCTGCCTAAGGTCCACACACCTTTTATCAGAACTTTGTATGCTGTTGTTAGAATTTTAAATTTAATTCACTGGACACAATAGAGGAGATTTACTAAAACTGGAGCACTCAGAATCTGGTGCAGCTGTGCATGGCAGCCAATCAGCTTCTAACGTAAACTTGTTCAATTACAATTTGACAATTTAACCTGGAAGCTGATTGGTTTCTATGCAGAGCTTCACCAGATTTAGCACTCTCCAGTTTAACTTTAGGACCAGAGCACTCTTTGCGATTCGGCGCTGCGTCGCTTTAACTGACAATTGCGCAGTCGTGCGACGTTGTACCCAAACAAAATGTGCGTCCTTTTTTTTTCCACAAATAGAGCTTTCTTTTGATGGTATTTGATCATCGCTGCGTCATTTCTGATCGCCGCTATAAACAAAAGAAGAGCGACAATTGTGCAAAAAAACGCACATTTCTTACTTTTTGCTGAAATACAAATCCAAAAAAAAATATAAAAAAACATTTTTTTTCAACGGTTTTGGCCGATTTATATTCTTCCTCATATTTGTGATAAAAAAAATTGCAATTGATTGGTTTGCGCAAAAGTGGCCTCGTTTACGGATGATGAGAATTCATTTCTGGCGTTTTTATTTATTTATTTATTTTTATTAGTAATGGCGGCGATCTGCGATTTTTAGCGGTACTACGATATTGGGGCGGACATGTCGGAACGTTTTGACACTTTTTTGGGACCATTGGCATTTATACAGCGATCAGTGCATTTACCTTCGACACTAGTGAGGGGAAGGGGACGGTCAGTTTGTGACAGTGTCAATCTTGTGCGGGTCCCTTGTGTCAATTGGGAATGTCGTGTGGGGGGGGGGGGGGTCCAATTGGGGAAGTGACGGTTACCGTAAATGTGTCATTAGTCACGTAAAAATATCGTGACTAGTGACATATTTACGGTTACCAGGGTTTTTTCACAGTTTTGCAAGGCTGTACAGGCGGGGTTATAGCATCATGGCGATTTTTAGCGTCTAGCGGCG
>BLSH010431974.1:489270-500069 GCA_018402905.1 Glandirana rugosa
CCCCCCCCCCCCCCCCCCCCGCTCACAGTGCACGATCTCGCAGCCGCCGTCATATGACGGCGGTTTGCGGTATCGAACCACCTTGTCGCCGTCAACCTGTGGTTGGCGGTCGGCAAGTGGTTAAGTACCAAAATATTGCAGTTTATTCAAACATCCAAAATTACTCTTACACAACCACAAAGTATAGCCATACCCACATCCGGACACAGTTTGCTCCCAATGGGGTGTCCGGAAAACTGGGATCATGGCTACCACCACCAATAAGATATAGACCTAAAAGAGCATGTTTCTTGAGTGATACTGATATGTTCTTTTTATTTATATACAGCAACTATATGTAAAATGCAGCATGTTTTTATGACTATCACTTCTGATAGAAGTTTGTAAATGTTGTTCTTGACTGATTGTAACTTTTACATAATAACATATTGCACAATACAGTGATTATTCATAAAGGCTGTGAGAATGCTTGATATTCCCACGGCATTTTTTTTATAAATAACCCCTTAAAGTAGATATATACTCAATATAATCTCATACATGCTTTAACATGCTGCAGTCTTTTTCTATATTTTTAAATCTGCAACTTTCATTAACATTTTGATGGCAATCCTTCCATTTAGGTCATCATAAGTCCGTGGCATGCTTACTACTTAGCAGTTAGCGCTGTGCAGCATTACAGGCTTTCATAGATGACCGTCCAGAGGAGCACTGTGCATTACAGGCCTCCCAACGAGAGTTTCAATTCACAGCTGTCCAGAGCAGAGCACTGTAAAAACTTGTACACATGGTATAATTATCGCCGGAAAAAAGTCTTACGCCAGCCTGTTGTGCGATAATCTGACTATTAGTACGCACCATTCGACAGCCAATTTTCAATTATCGTTCAACAGAAGTTGTATGGGAAGACTAGAAAACCTTTGTTTGCCGACAAGGCGTCGTTCAATTTTCGGCTCGTGTGTACAGAAGTTGGCCAAACAAAAGTTGTAAGTAAAAACACGCATGCACATATGCTCCTAACACGTCACTACGTTCCCTTAGTTGAACGATAATTTGACTACCGTCAGTACGCTAGACAAAATCACGGACAGACAATTTTGAAAAAAGTTGGACGTGCGGTCGTATAACAATCGCATCGTGTGTACGAGGCTTAATTGTGTACATTATAGGCCTCCCCTCAGACCACCATCAAGAGCACTGTGTGCATTACAGCCATCCTTTGACCACTGGCATTCAGGGCACTGTGCATTACAGGCCTCCCCTCAGACCTGAGAACATCATCCAGCACTGTGCAGCATTACAAGCCTCTCAGACCCCGGTCCCAGAGCACTGTGCATTACAGGCCTTCTCAGATCACCACCCAGAGCACTGTGCAGCATTACAGGCCTCTCTGACCACCATCCCAGAGCACTGTGCATTACAGGCCTCCCCTCAGACCACCATCCAGAGCACTGTGCAGCATTACAGACCTCTCAGACCACCGTCCTAGAGCAGTGTGCATTACAGGCCTCCTCAGACCACTGTCCAGAGCACTGTGTGCATCATAAGCCTTCATCCAGAGCACTGTGTGCAATGCATTATAGGTCTCATCCTCAGCCTGTCCATGCACAAAGCACTGTGTGCATTACAGGCCCCCTCAGACCACCGTCCAGAGCACTGTGCAGCATTACAGGCCTCAGACTACTGTCCAGAGTACTGTGCATTACAGGCCTTCTCTTGGGCCACAATCCAGAGCACTGTGCAGCATTTAGGCCTCTCAGACCACTATCTCAGAGCACTGTATATTATAGGCCTCCCCCAGATCACCATCCAGAGCAGTGTGCAGCATTACAGGCCTCCTCAGATCACCGCCCAGAGCACTATGTGCATTACAAGCCTCCTCAGACCACCGTCCAGAGCACTGTGCAGCATTACAGGCCTCAGACTACTGTCCAGAGTACTGTGCATTACAGGCCTCCTCTCAGGCCACCATCCAGAGCACCGTGCAGCATTATAGGCCTCTCAGACCACTATTTCAGAGCACTGTGCATTTCAGGCCTCCCCCCAGATCACCATCCAGAGCACTGTGCAGCATTACAGGCCTCCTCAGACCATCGCCCAGAGCACTGCGTGCATTACAAGCCTCCTCAGACCACCCTTCAGAGCACTGTGCAACATTACAGGCCTCCTCAGACAGCCCAGAGCAGCTAAATCTGTATCTGTGAATTTGTTCAAACCTTAATACCATAAATAATAACATGATATTCGTTTTTTTACTCTAAGAGTATATAATGAGTTTGGAAATTCTAGAGAAATGCTTAACCACTTCCCGACCGCCGTATGCAGAATGATGGCCGGAAAGTGGCTGAGTTATCCTGACTGGACGTCATATGACGTCCTCAGGATAACAAGCCGCCGCGCGCCCGGGGGGGGGGCGCGCATCAAGGCGATCGGTGGTGTGGGGGGTCAGTCTGACCCCCCGCAATGCCGATCTCGGTAAAGTGCTTCGATCCGAAGCACTTTACCATGTGACCAGCCATGACCAATCACGGCTGGTCACAGTGTAATACAGGAAAGCCGTTTATCGGCTTTCCTGTACTCAGGTCTGCAGACCTGATGAGGGGAGAGCCGGTCAGCTGCATCCCTGACAGGGAGGGTTTGTGCAGATGATTTATCAGCACAGCCCTCCCTCAGATCACCACCCTAGACCACCAGGGAGCCTGCCCAGGGATGTGCCCACCAAGGACCACCAGGGAGCCGACCAGGGACCACTAGGGAGCCGATCTGGACCACCAGGGAGACCCCCCTAGACCACCAGGTAAGTGACATAGTGCTCAGGTCCACCTTCACTCAGTGCCACCTTCAGATGCCACCCTTGACCACCAGGGAATGAGCCCCTATTAATGTATATGCCCTCCAGTGCCCACCAGTGCCCCTATCAGTGCCCACCAGTGCCCCTATCAATGCATACCAGTGCCACACATCAGTGCCCACCATTGCCACCTACCAGTGCCCACCTATCAGTGCCCATCAGTGCCACCTATCAGTGCCCAGTGCCGCCTATGAGTGCCAATCAGTGCTGTCTATTAGTGCCCATCAGTGCCGCTTAGCAGTGTCCGTCAGTGCTGCATATCAGTGCCCATCAGTGCTGTATATCAGTGCCACCTCTCAGTACCCGTCAGTGCTGCTTATCAGTGCCGCCTAACAGTGCTCATCATCGCTGCATATAAGTGCCTTATCATCAGTGCCACCTCATCAGTGCCGCCTCATCAGTGCCAATCAGTACTGCCACATCAGTGTCCGTCAGTGTAGCCTCATCAGTGCCCACCAGTGATGGAGAAAATGTACTTATTTACAAAGTTTTGTGACAGAAATAGAGAATTTTTTTTTTTCAAAATTTTCTGTCTTTTTTTATTTGTAGCGCAAAAAATAAAAACCGCAGGGGTGATCAAATACCACCAAAAGAAAGCTCTATTTGTGGGAACAAAATGATAAAAACTTTGTTTGGGTACAACGTCGCACGACCGCGCAATTGTCATTCAAAGCGCAACAGCACTGAAAACTGAAAATTGGTCTGGTATTAAAGTGTTCTAAGTGCATAGTATTGAAGTGGTTAAGTAATGCATTACAGTTTAACTAAACCCATTTGATTTTAGTTTACTAAAATGTACTAGAGATTTTAATCGACTAAAATGTCCTACCTAAAATGAGCTGCAGATTTTAGTTGACCAAATACGACTAAAACTAAAACAATTTCAGATGACTAAAATGGGACTAAAACTAAAATGGTATTTTAGTGAAAAGACTATGACTAAGGCTAAATCAAAATTTGATGCCAAAATTAAAGTGGTTGTAAAACTTCAAGGTTTTTCATCTTAATGCATTCTATGCATTAAGGTGAAAAACCTCCTGTGCTGCAGCTCCCCCCAGATCCCCCCTTTTTCTTACCTGAACCTAAATCAATCCAGCTATCTGCATGAGCACAGCGGTTCCAGCTGCTGTATCTTTCCTCATTCCACAGATTGATAGCAGCAGGAGCCATTGGCTCCCGCTGCTGTCAGTCAAACTCAGTGACACAGGAGCAGGGGCGAGTCCTGCTGTCTGTTCAATGGACACAGCAGCGGGACTCAGGAGCGAGCCCGAACGGGTGCCCCCCAGGGAAAGCAGCTTTCCATGGGAGCGCCTAATGAAGAGGAGGGGCCTGGAGTGCCAGCGGGGCACCCCAGAAGAAGAGGATCGGGGCTGCTCTGTGCAAAACAATTGCACAGAGCAGGTGTGTATATGCATGTTATTTTTATGAAAAAAATAAGGGTTTACAACCCCTTTAACACTGCTATTAGGGTGCCTCATAATGGCTTCCCCAAAACAAATAGGCAGCACTTGAAACCTTTTTTATGTTTGGTGAGCCTTTTCTTTCAGCAGCAGGTTCCCACAGCAAAAAAAGAAAGCCCTGAGCATCAGTCTGCTTACAACTATAAAGGCTTCTACATTTCTAAGACTAATAAAATGTCTGGCTACCAGGTAAGCAGTGGACCTGGGGATTAAGATTTATTCCCACCCAAAGTTCTATAAAGCATTTGGGTACCAGGAACCAGAACAGGACTTTTTTAAAAAGTGGAGAAAATAAGTTTGATTTCTCCATATTAGTCATCAACCCTGAAGGCCCTTACCATCTGTAGGTTTCACGTATACACTGTCCACAATCCTGCCAGACAGTGCTTATTATATATATAAAGAGATATAGAGAGAGAAAGAGAGAGAATGGTGTAGAGGAAAACTGTCTTGCCATCTGCTGCAGGATTTTTTTCTTCATTATTATATAATGAAGTTTAATGAGTCGATAAGTCCCAAATCCTTTCCGTTTGAAGACAGATGTTAAACTGCTGGTTTTGGCACTTGTGTTGATATTTATATGCCTCGCAAGATCTTTTTTTTTTGCTTAATTCTCCTTTAAGAGGGTGTGGCAAGGGTGTGTGTCCTATGACTGCATACATTTGATAATGGGTGTCCCTCGTTACCATCTCAAAAAGTTGGGAGGTATGACCTTGTGTTGTGCGGGTTAGATTTGCAGAGATCTGGAGGCTAAGAGATCAGGTCCTTAGTCTCTCTGTGTGGTGGTGGATGATTGGATACCATAAATGTAGGTCTGGGTTCCTTCAACCCAAGAAAATATGGCATTGCTTGCTATGCTTTCCCCTCAGGAATTAATAGGTGTGCCTCTTCTATGTATTAGAGGAGAGGAGGAAGAGTTGCTGAGTCTACATGTAGAGTAAGCTGCTTGGGAGAAAGTAATCCATTTGCGATATGGGAATGCCTTCTGAATTTAAAAAAAATTGGAAAAAAAGTTTTGCCATTAATCAAGGCTACACCATTATAAAACACCTGACAGTAGACAACATGGACACTTCAGAAATGAAGGGGAATTTATTCTGGCGGGGGAGGTTTAGTGTGCAGAGATTGTCAGAACCACCAAAGGGGGAATCAGGGTACAAGATACTCAGAGAGAGAAAGAGACAAGCGCCTGTTGTACAGTAAGATAGCCACATGGGGAATGGTGAAGAGCCCAATGCCTTCAAAAGTTGTGCCCTACACATGAAGAGGTGGCACGTAGAATCAGCCACACTGTGAAAGGATTGTGGCCCAAGAGTCTGAAAGGCCTATCTAGGAAGCTAAGTAGAGGTGCGTGCAGAGAAGCACTTGTAAGAGAAATCCTGCTCTGCTGTGGTATGGTTGCCACAAGGGAAGGCTTTACCTCTGCTGCATGCCCCCTTATACCACATGGTACATACATACTCAGTTTTGGTCTGTTAAAATTGACATCCAAGTCCAGGTATTTGACCAATGCAGCTTAAGGCCAAGGCCCTATGATAAAGCGGCCTACAGGAACTAGATGTAAAAGAGAGGCAAAAATCATTACCATAAGCAGTCTAAATGGTTCTTGTCCTGGTGACAGTTGTCTCAAGTACAGAAAGTATTGGAAAATCCAAACTTAGACTTGGCACAAGAACGGGAGGTAAGGATAAGGCACCTGTTGTAGAGGCAATTATCTAAGAGGGCATTTCCCCCTACTTTGGAAAGAGTTTTCTCTTATTTCCTGCTGTTTCTCTGGGAAAAGAAATAAAGAAAAAGCTCAATAATGGGACACAAATATTAACTACTTCCTCCAGGTGGACATCATATGACGTCATGTACATTTAGTGGAGATATCTGAATCACGCCTGCAGCTACAAGCATCATTCAGATATCTTTTTTTCAGCCAAAGATTACCTACAGTGTAAAAGCCACCTTAGCGGCTGTTTATCTGTTTAATTGCTTTTACAGGTGGCAGGAGGTGATGTTCTCCCCTTCCCGCCGCCCTCCAGTGCTTCCCTAGTGCTTCTCCGGTCTCTCCCGTGCGATCGGGGAGCCGAAGAATGAATCCGCTGCTGCCGCAGTTTACCATAGAGATGGCCATCTCAATGACCCTTGGAGGCCGGAAGCGATGTCATGACGTCACTTCCGGCTCTGGCAGATGTAAACACTGCCATTTTGTTTGCTGGAAAGCCTAAGATCTTTTTTTTTTTTTGTTTCCAGCACAGAGAGATGTGAGGACTTATAGACCCCACATCTCTCCGTAAGGAGGACCTGTCAGGTCCTATTCCTATTACAAGGGATGTTTATATTCAATGTAATAGGGATAAAAGTGATCAAAAAATACAAAAAAAGGTAAAAAAAAAATAACGTAAACAATAAATAAAAATTTAAAGCGCCCCCATCCCCTTGTGTATGTGAATGCATACTTAGGCCACGCCCGCATATGTAAATGACGTTCAAACCACACATGTGAGGTACTGCTGTGATTGTTAGAGTGAGAGCAATAATTCTAGCACTAGATCTCCTCTGTAACTCTAAACTGATAATTTGTAAAAATGTTTAAAGTGTCGCCTATGGAGATTTTTAATTACTGTAGTTTGGCGCCATTCCACGAGTATGTGCAATTTTAAAGTGTGACATGTTTGGTATCTATTTGCTCAGCATAACATCTTTTATATTGTACCAAAAAATTGGGTTATCTATTGTGTTTTCTTGTATTAAAGTTAATTAAATTGCGTTTGAAAAATTGCTGTGAAAATACCATGTGGCATAAAAAATTGCAACAACTGTCATTTTATTCCCTAGGGTCCCTGCTAAAAATATATATAATGTTTGGGGGTTCTGAGTAATTTTCTAGCAAACAAAATTATGATTTTTACACGTAGGAGAGAAATGCCAGAAGTGGTTAAAAAAAAAAACAAAAAAACTTGACGGGTAAAAAAAAAAGTTTGTGTTTTACATACATTTTAAATTTTAGGCACTTACGCAAGTTATAATTTTGCCAAATTATACGTTTACAGGATCGGGTTCTCAGAATTGACTCATTATGCAATTCTTGGAAATGGTGGGCAACAAAGCTTAAAATCCTTAAACCCATTTCCTGTCCCTAAAAACAATGTTATCTGAGACAAAATATGATATTTCTGTTGTGAAAAACACCTATATTTGAGATATGTCTTACATCACCCAGGCATGAAAGCAGGCATTATTAGGTGAAATTGATATCTCCAGTAGGATCTTATAAAAGCCTCTCCTTGTGGATACAAAACATTCTAAGATCCAGAGTCCCATCATGCTCTGCGTCTCTAAAACACATAACCATAAAGACTAGGAGACTATCAATGCCTTGGAATGTTTGGATACTTTTCTTTTGGGTGGCCCCAATCCTGGGATCATGGGGGCCAATTAGTATGCCATTTTCCAGGTTGATGACATCTTCTGAAAACGAAAACGTGGTGCTGCTGAAGTGGGGATATGACCGAGAGTTGCAGGAAATCTCAATAGAGATTCAGACACCTTTAGCAACTTGGGTAGTTTTGGGCCTAAGCCCTGATGGAAAACTGAACACAAGTGATTTTGCTGTGGGTGGATGGGATAAAGAGGACAAATCATTTTTCTATGTAAGTAATATCACAGATATCTGTTGATGGCTTCCTTTTAGTTCTTGAATGGAGTGTGGAAGGAGTGGAAACATTTTGTTATTGTTGGTGAGGGTGTCCCCACTGGGAGACTTTGCCCATTTTTTGTCTTGTTGGCCACTGTCCATAGAATAGGAAGTGAGAGGAAATTTCACTAAACATGCATGGATCATTCTTTGCTTTTAGAGTAATCTCCCCTCGATTCCCTCCTAGTAACAGGGGGTGAGTCATTTCCAAAAAATTGTTGGGGTTTCTAACTCTCTTTACAACTGAAAAAGTGGATTGGGTATTGAAATGTCTTCAAAATTACAGAGCACGTCCAGTTGAATGTGGCTAATGACTACAATCTATTTCTTATTTTTCTTGATTTGGAGTTGTTTTTTGGGGGTGTAATAAGGGTAGTTCGGATTATTTTAATTGGTGTTTTTGTTTCTTTGTGTGTGTATTTGATTATCTGTGTCCTTTTGGTTTTTCTTTTTTTTTTTTACTGTCTTCTCACAATTGTTTCTTTCCATTGAAAAATGAGAATATCACAAAATAAAAGGCAAATCCATTTTTTTCTGGGCACAAGAACCAATCAATGATAGTTGAAATGAGATTTTGTAACCTGAAGTAGATGATTTTTGCATTCTCAAATTCACCATAAACCCCCCCTAATTTCAATTTCTCCATTTACTCCAATGCATTTCTCCAAAATTCAGGATGGGTTCCAAAATTTTTAAAAAATGGGTAGTAGTATTTAGTCCAGTGTGGTAGTTACTAAGGCGGTGAAACTGATCACCTGTGCAAAATAACGGAGAACCTAAAAACATGACCTGTTGGGGTCCCTTGTGGACTGGAGTTGAGAACCGCTGATTTAGTCACATTCATCTGGATTTATCCTGTAATGTTGAAAACGTTTTGCAGCTTATCCAAGCCACTTCTTCAGTTTGAATGCGTGTCAGGAACATACCCCAACATTGATATATTATCCACATAGGTAAACAGATGCCTTAACTGAACCACCATGGAATATGTCAAAGTAGATTTTGATTGTCACATGAAAAGGATGGAAGGGGTGAAAGTTTTGGAACCACTCAATTCTAGTAACAAAATCTCATCCTTGGCTTGGTGTCAAGAAATCAAGATGTGTGTTGATTTCTCTATTCATATTGCTGAAAGTGTCAGTTGTTGTCAAATTGCTGGGGTAGAGACGTTAGAAATGGCATTTTGAAGAAAACAACTCTCAATTTCAATTATCCTTTATTCCTAACAAAAGGGAGCAGGTAGAGCTAGTGAACTACATCAATACCTGAATAAAGCTTTCAGTAGGTAGATGTGCCATCAAAGACTTATTTAGCATCTGAACACTGCATTACAGGTTATAGAGCACACCAGGCATTTGCCCAGTGGGCCGGGGTCACCGAGCCGCATGCCCTAACAAAAGCAGCCTGTTGATAACCGAGCCGCACAGCCGGAGGTAAACGGTGACCGTGGTTCAAACAGGGCTAGCACAGAACGCGGTCACAGCTCACTTCCAGCTATGCAGCCATGTCTGTGTCTCCTCTCCATGGTCTCCCACCCCCCCTACGATGTCATTCTATCAGCAGAGCAGGGGGCAGGAGGAGCTGGAGATGTGCACAGAGAGCAAGAGTCTTTTCATATTAACAAGCGGGTAATCATGATATCAAGTTTGTTATAATGATATAGATCTGCAGTTTCTCCCGCCCCCTGCCCTGCTGATAGGATGACATCATTGGCAGGGTGAGACACCCTGGAGATGACACACAGGCTGAATCCTGCCTCTGTCCTGCTGTAGATATGACTGTGCAGGGTAGGCAAAGAGCAAAAGGGGGCACTGTGATTTAGGGAGGGGGGTGTTGACTTCAAGGGGCACTGTGATGGGGGGGCTGTGATTGCTAGGGGCACTGTGATATAAAGGGGATTTCACTGTAAAGGGGCACTGTAATCATTACAGTGCCCCTTTACAGTGCAGTCCCCTTTATATCACAGTGTCCCTTTACATTACAGTGTGGAGGGCCGACTCTGTGAACATCCCGCCACCAACCGCCCCCCTCTGTTTTCACATGGTGATCTGGCCAGTAAAACACCTCCTGTATTAGTGAGATACAACTCTGGAGGAATGAGTACAGGACACAACAGACAGCAGCAATAGTTTTTTTTTCCTTTTGGGAAAAAGGTTTTACATGAACAGATGAAAGCTGACCATTTTAATCACACCCGCCAGTGTTGAATGGTCTCATCCATGTAAACTGACACATTCTGCTAGAGAGCTTGAGCTTCTGAAAACAGCAGATTTACTGGCTGAATCAACAGATGAATACAGAAGAAAGACTAAAAAAGAAAATCAATTCAGCCATCACATCTAAGAATTGGTAAGCTGCAATATAATAAATGTTTGCTTTTGAGTTTAATACTGCTTTAACCACTTGCAGATGCCCGCCGCAGCGTGACGGCGACAAAGTGGCTCGTTATCGCAAACCGCCATCACCTGACGGCGGCCGCGATAACTAGTATTGTGAGCGCGCACTGCCGGAGGTGCGCTCACTGTGTTCCGGGTGCGCCAGGGAGCAGGTAGGGCAGACTTGATCTCCGCCGGCTACCCACAATGGCCCCCCCCGAAGTGAGAGAACGGAGGTCCGTGTAAGTAAACACAGATCTGCGTTCTGACAGAGGGGGAAGGGGATGTGATCACAGGCCCCCTGTATGTGGAAGCCATGATCACTCCCCTCCCCCTGCCAGCCCAGCCCCCATACAGTTAGAACACACTGAGGGAACACAGTTAACCCTTAGAGCGCCCCCTCCAGGTTACCCACTTCCGGACCGCCG
>BLSH010431974.1:515821-530707 GCA_018402905.1 Glandirana rugosa
GACAAGAAAAGAGGGACAAAAGAAGGACGGACCGGAACTGGAATAGATGACGGGACTGTCGAAAACAAAATCAGAGGAGATCCAGGGGGTTGACCGAATTTTCGCATCACCGGATTACTTAGAACGACAAATTAGGGTCTGGAGGGTCGTTTCTGTTATTTCCTCGGGACTCTAATATACCACATTCTGAAGTAATCGAATCTCGCGTCTCGTCTGCTTTTCCCAAGGTATAGACCTGGATAGGTAAGACATTCGCATAAATTGGGGAAGGAATGGCCCGTGAATTTGGGGGGAGGACGGGTCTGGTTAAAAACCGAACGTCGCACGACCGCGCAATTGTCATTCAAAATGCGACAGCGCTGAAAGCCAAAAATTGGTCTGGGCAGGAGGGGGGTTTAAGTGCCCGGTAAGGAAGGGGTTAAATACGCTTACAGAATGGATAGGTCCAGATATGGAACCCTTTTCGTCTGCTCTGCGCTCTAAGCTAATGAAGTCTTACACCATATAATCTCAGGGCTCCTTTATTGTCTTTGCTGGGAGGTCTGGGATTAAACAGCAAGATTCATTAGGCCACTACGCTTTTAAGCCAGTTGGGGGACCTAGAGGAGACTAAAACAAAAGCTGTCAGGGCAGTAGATAAGGTCAAGGCCAGGCAGGAAGAAAACAGGGAGAAAAGAACAGAGAAGAAAGGGAATGGGGTAGAGAAGACAGGAGGTGAAAAGAAAACCAGGCTAGTTATTTCTAAGAAAGAAATGTGGGTGGACCAATTAAAGGCAGGAGTAACTAAAGATGAGATAGATGGAATTTCTACTGCAGAAATGTTGAAGAGGTGGAAACATTTAGTGGTGAAAACTGTCAGGGTTAGAAAATCTACTCCTAGTGAAGATAATCTCAGCCTAGATTTAGAGAATACAGAACAGACCCCTCCTGTTAGCACCAAATCAATTCCCAACTCTGTACATGAACCCAAATCCAAATCCCTTTATCCTGGGGAGGAGTTAGAGAGACTCAGAAAGGGACTCCTTTATGAAGGGAAGGTGGGTCTCCTGTAATAGAAATGAGAACAGTGACAGCAGGAGACAAACGCCTATATGCACCTGTCACGGTATAGTGGGGGAAGTCATCTTCTCCTACACATGTGATGGCTTTAGTTGATACTGGGGCTAAAATTACACTTTTGCAAGGAAATCCTTCCCATCACAAAGGACAATTGATTTATGTAGAAGGTTTGGGAGTGCAAACCACACCAGCAGTTAGGACACAAGTGAAATTGGCTATTGGCAAAGGACCAGGATTTTGTACAAATGTTTTGGTATCAGAGTTACCCGAAAATTTTCTTGGGATGGATGTACTTCAAGGTCAGTCTATTCAGACTGAATGGGGTACATTCACTTTTAGGTATCCTGATATCTGGTTAGAACAGTGAAGGCTGAGATCAGAGGTCATGCGAAATGGACCCCTGTCTACATTCCTCCACCAGAGAAGCCAGTCTGTCTCAAGCAGTACAGACTTCCTGAAAGGCCACAAAAAAATTGGGGAGACTATTCAAGAGCTGCTGAGAGTAGGGATTCTTAGACCTGCTGTAAATCCTTTCTCGTCTCCCGTGTTCCCAGTAAAAAAACCTGATGGGACATATAGAAAGATAGAAAGACTGGATTACAGAGGTCTAAACAAAGTGGTATCTCCATTGAAGTCAGCTGTACCGGATATGATCTCAATTGTTGAGAGAATCGCTAAAGAGGCAGGAGAATATCATGCTGTGATAGACTTGGCTAATGCTTTCTCTTCAATTTTGATAGACCCAGAGTGTAAGGACCAGTTTTCCTTTGTGTGGGACTGCTGCCAGTACACTTTCACTGTCCTTCTGCAAGGCTATCTTCATTCTCCAACAATTTGTCATGGACTGATTGCCTGAGGTTTAAGTACCCTGAATTTGAAAGTCGCTGTGTTTCACTACATTGATGACATCGTGATCTCTGGAACAAAAGAAGATGTAACTGAAGCACAGCACCTGCTGATACAGCACATGGAGAACAGAGGGTGGGCTAGCAACAGAGACAAAGTCCAAGGAACTGCCACAGAGGTGAAATTCCTAGGAATTATGTGGACTGGGCAGCAAAGGAAAATTCCAGAGACAGCTGTGCAACCTATTCAGAAGCTGTCGCCCCCTACTACCAAAGGCACAGAAGATCATTGTAGTTTTGGGATTCTGGAAATTGTTCATCCCACATCTTGGACTGTTTCTGAGGCCTATAAACAATGTCACAAGGAAAAAGACTGAGTTTTCATGGGGTTCAGAGCAGCGGACCACATTCTTTGCTGCTAAAGAAGCCATTTGGCAGCATCAGGGATTTGGACCCATGAGACAAGGAGTACCATTTCAGCTGGATGTAGTGGAGCAGGATAGTACCACCCATTGGATTTTTCTCCAAACAACTGACAGGGGCAGAGAACACACCCCTAGGGAAGTACCTGTTTGGGGCCTACACAGCACTTCAGCATGTAGAGACCTTTACAGGAAAAGACACAGTCACCATTCATCCTGCATTGCCAATAGCAGGATGGGTGAGAGATAATGGACTGACCACTAGGGCAGCTGTAGCCCAGAACCAGACACTGATGAAATGGAAGAGGGGGAATTGCAGTTGGGGATGTGAGAGACATTTCAAAACAGTTGGCAGGGGTTGTTAGTCATCCCCCATTCAAGAGGCTCCACCCTTTGGGTCTCTGTCAGAAGACATGACAGAGTAAACGTGGTTCACTGATGGTTCAGCCATAGTCGCCTCGTCTGGGCGTAAATGGACAGCAGCAGCCTACAACCAAAGTACAGACACAGTCCTTCAGGTGACCGGAATCGGAGGGTCCAGTCAGTATGCAGAGTTTAAAGTTGTAGTGATGACTCTTCAGGAAGATCCTTCTTCCCATGTCCCTATCTTCACTGACAGCTGGGTGGTCTTTAAAGGACTGACAACTTGGATGCCCACATGGAAGTCCAATGATTGGCTGATTCGTGGAAAGGTGGTGTGGGGAGGCAAGGAAGTCTGGGACTACATCTGGAAGAAAGCTCACTCCCGCACCATAAAACTAGAGCATGTTGACGCACATGTGTCCTTGGTCCCAGACTTTGAGAACTATAACAGAGTGGTATATGAAATTGCCAAAGTGAAAGCAGTTGTGCCAATTGATCCTGTCTTGATGAACTTGGCCAACTGGGTTCACAAGTAATCTGGACATTTGGGTCAGAAAGCAACATATGAATAGGCACAGCAGAGAGGATTGCCTACATCCATGGACATGATAAAGACAGTAATAGGGAACTGTACAGTGTGTGGAGAAGTGCGACAATGGCCATTGAAAAAGTACTCCACCGGGTCGATTAAGAGGGGTGAGAGGCCTGCAGAGATGTGGCAGATTGACTTCACCGGTCCCCTGCCCTGGGGAAACAATGGGCTAAGATATTGTTGCACTGCAGTGGACACCTATTCAGGGCTTTGCTTGTTCATCCTTACAAACATGCAGATCAAGCCACAGTGCAAGTCCAAAGTGATAACAGCTCACACTTCACCAGATTAACAGTACGGCAATGGGCTTAAGACTCTGGAGTGTACTGGTTGTGCCACATCCCATATCATCCACAGGGAGCTGGTTTGATTGAAAGATACAACGGGCTATTGAAGGACCAGATACGCAAACTTACACCCACACATACACTAAGGGGGTGGGATCAGGTCCTCACACAGGCAGTCGTGTTGTTAAATTCTAGGCCAATGACCAAGAGCACACCATATGAGAGGATGATTGGGTCTGAGGTGCAGATTCCACAACTGGAGTGCAGAGTTCAGTATTTTCATAAGGTTCCCAAAAGAACAGGGCTTAACAGGTACCATGTTACTGCTTCCCATGACATAGAAACCAAGAGTGACGAAGTCTATCTAGGAATGAGAGGAAATCTGGCAGGAAGGTTTGAAGTTATATTTGCATTGGCAGATGAGCTTTAGGATAGTGGTTGGGACACTGATTGGGTAATGGATATTTCTCAGCAAGAGCGTAAAGTGAGGCTGTATAACATCAAACCTTTCAAAATAAACAGCAGTGATCTTCTGGGAAATATCAGTATATTTCCTCTCCTCCCTATTGATGTTCTTTGGGAGGATCAGAAGTGGATACAGGCAGGTAGCAAAGTGTTATTCAAAGTTCCAGGCAATAAGCTAGTTAGAGGAGAGATTGTAACTGAAGGGCCGGTCTACTGCTTATGTATTATTAGAAGGAACAGATAATCCGCTTTGTTTTCCACTCCACAGGCTGTCTCCGATTTGATCCATAGGCAGACCAGAGAAAAGTGGTTACATGATGGACAGAATGATGGAAGACTGCAAGAGCTGTGGAGAGCAAGGACTTTGATGTATTACAAGCATGGACTTGTTTCTAAATAACTTTAGAATAAACTTTCTAATGAACTTTTAGCCGAAGACTGAAACACCTTCTCAGTGCTAGAAATATGGGAGGGGTTGCATTGAAGGAAAATGAATGTGTAGAATGAGTTGTTAGTAATGAAGAGATTTTTTGTGTGTAGTCTGAGAGAAAAATCAAGGGCGGAATGTGTTGCGTTTGATATGATTTTTTCCTCATAGAATAGCAATCAGATTACTGTCAGGTTTTGGCTTGAGGGGATACTTGTCAAACAAATGCTGTTGGATACAATGGGAATGTAGATACCATTGTTGTATTCAACATGTTGACAGTTTGAGTCTATTGTCTCTATAGCTACAGTAAACAGTTAATATATTACCTATAGCATGTATGATGGAGTGCCATGTGGAGGTAGAATTTGAGAGCGCATCTCTAAAACAATACAGAGATGTCTTTCTGTTAGTCGGTCGTTATGAGCTATATAAAGGTTGCCAGGCATAAGTTGGACGGGACTCTTATCATGCCTTAAACACCAAGGACAGTTTGTAACCAGCCAAGATGCTTTCGCCTGATCTACCAACAACTGCTATAGAAGCTTTGGGGTCCTTGTTGCTTAAGTCATTTTTTAAGCGTATTCTACTGTTTATAGATTATAGCTGTTTATTTGTTAGGCATTTTGCTTGTTATAGACATCTGTCAGTCTTAATTTGTATTCCTAATATGGTAATAATTTTGTATGCATACATCCAACTTACATATGACTCATACTTGTAATCTGAGGGAGACAACAGGAAGTGTGAAGAAATCTATCCCTAGGAAGAGAAATTCACTCCTGTAAGAGATATTATGGGAAAAAGGTGTCTACACTGAAGCTTTATCACCAATCCTTGTTTCCACAAGAAGCCAACATTTTTAAAATTTAAAATCCAATTGTCACAGGGACAGAAAGTGAGGTGAAATCTTAACAGAGGAACAGACAGCAAAACAAACATTACAGGGGCGTTAAGCCTTCCCTATGCTATCCAAAAAACTTAAAAATGATTTCTTTGGCTAGAGCTACACTTAAAAAATGTATCTGTTCCAACTTACATACAAATTCAACTTAAGGGAACCCAGGGACTGCCTGTATATAGACATTCTTTTTCTTGTGTTTCTGTCATGCATGTTCTGATATATTTCAATGAGTGATTTTTTAGTTTGTTATATGTTCAGTATTTTATTGTGTTAATAGCACAGTACTTTTTATTGTAGTATTGTATTGTTTGTTAGCTGAGAGAGGTGAGAGCGTTGTTAAAGTGGGTCCACATCAGTCACAACTATAATTAGGGGCACAGAAACCATACATAATGCAAAAATGTTAGCCGCCTGGCTACACTTCAGCAGCACATCTGGTATTAGTACTGGTTTCCCAGACCATGGGTTTTCACACACCTCTCGGGTACTCAGACTTCCTCCAGCCCCCCTGGATTTGCTAATCACCTCAGCTTTCCCAGTCTCTCTGTACCTGTGCAGCTGTCCTGACATTTTCAGTCCTATGGGCAAGAAGTCCTCCCAAGATAGGGTCTCATCTCCTCCTGGCTGGAGCACACCACTATCTTCACATGGAGACTCTCTCCAAATGGCAACAACTGTTTTAGCTACCCTCAAGCTTTTGGGCTGGACACACACCCTGCTGGCCTCCAACAAATCATTGGGTTGGAGAATTCTTCATTTTCAAGACCCTTTGAAATCTCCAAACTATGGAGCTCAATCCAGGAATACCAAAATCTGAAAAATTTGAAAGCTGAAAAAATTGTTTTCTCCACTCATAATCAATATTTTGGAGTCCTGCACGCTACACACGTGCCATCCTTGTGTCCTTTCTTCCAGTTATTTTCACAGTGGCAGGTCCTGGCATTGTCACACCCTATAGCATTAGGATAAATATAGGGTTCCAGTGCTATCCTTCCAAATTTCTTTCCTCGGTAAAAAAAAAAAAAAAAAGTTTTGCTTTTACACACAGCATGCAGGATAGTACATGCCATTTTTCTGTCAATGCCTAGAGGGTGTTTTATGTTTCAGAGTGATGAGTTTCACTGTGTTCTTTTTTTAGGTGGGATTTAAACAGCAATGTTCCTGGAAACTGGAACACTGAGACCTTTGGATAGAAATTCAACTTCCCTCATCTCCCCCTCTCTTTTCTATGCATAACTGAAAAAAATGAGAATTCAGTTTTTCTTTTTTATTTCCTACATGCAACTGGGATCCGCTCCTCCCGTCAGCCCCCGTCAGACTTTACAAAGGCTCTCAGGGAGAGAGAGAGCCTTTTAGCTACTGCGGAGGATTTCTCCACCTCCCTTTCCTCCTCACTGCAGTGTATGCAAGCAAAGTTTGCACAGACCCAGCCGCCTGCCTTGCTCCTTCCCCTGCTTTCCCATTGACAGGAGGAGAGCCAATGAGCCAGGACTACAGCAACTGCAGCAAGGGATTGTGGGACATGTAGTCCCTAATACAAACAGCCCCATAGCAGTACATATGGGGCCAAAACTACACACCCCTGCATACTTTGTGAGGAGAGTAGTAAGGACACCATCTTGTCTGCCTGAGCAGAGGGAGATACCATGAGGCGAGGGAGAAGACCGGACCTAGGGGAGAGGTGTTGCCTCCCGTGTTGGCGTACCATTCCTTTCAAGATCCAAGGCCAGTCAGGGACATCCTGCCTGACAGGGGGTTCCCAGGTGCACTGTACAAGTCTTCCAGCTGTGAGGTGGGCAGTCGGGCACCTGAAAAGCCTGCCTGTTCCAGGACATTTTTGCTTGGGCCTTGATCACAGGATTGATGAGTGGGCACTTGCCCATTTGCAGGGAACAAAGACACTGCATGCAGACAACTTTATTTGCTTTGCTTACACTTGCCATGACCTGGACCACATTGACACCCTGTTAAGCAGTTACAGTGTCTGTCCTGTTATCTGGATACTGCCAGCATACTGCATTTACACTTTACCAAACAGGAGTTTTAAGTGCACAAACTAAAGTGGCTAGCCGAAGGTTCAAGGCCTTCCTCCTCCAATGGACTAAAGTTACTGGTGTCATACGGGCACGTACACACATACCCAGGGCTCAGTATATGTGGTGCATGAGTGTGGTAGACTGACTTGGGAGTTACGCCATTGACCATTGTGCAAGGTGCAGTGTTTATAGTTTGAGGCCCTGTGGTGTCTGGGGACAGAAGAGAGAGGTCTGACATAAGAAAGGATCATTCCTCTGCTCTCCTCCTGCCTGCACTCATAGAGACAATTTAAGTGGAGTGGTGACTAATCCGTTTGCCATCTTGTGATCTCTCATTGTGAAAGTGTTTTGTCTCTGCTCTTGGGGTTATTCACTGTTGAGGAATCCCCTGAAAGCAACCTGACAGTATCATTGAGTTATATTGCTCTTGATCTTCAGTCATTACTATACAGTTAATTTACATAAGATATACTTGCTTATTTTTCAGAAATAATGCTACTGCTTGTTACCCTTTAAAAGAAACTTCACAGTTAGGCTAGGTTCACACTATCTGACATGATCCTACTTTGCTCTGTGACTTGTGTCCTACATTGGACCTACATCAGTCCGACTTCTGTGATCGGGATCCGACTTTAATCCCGACAATACCAGGCACCTTGTGTTCTGGGGATCTTGATTAAAGAAAAAAAAACAGCATGTGGTTCCCCTTCAAGAGGATACCAGGCCCTTCGGTCTGGTATGGATTTTAAGGGGAACCCCCACACCAAAAAAAACGGTGTGGGGTCCCCCCAAAATCCATACCAGACCCTTTCCGAGCACGCAGCTTGGCAAGCCAGGAAAGGGGGTGGGGACGAGTGCCCCATCATGCCCGAGGCGGTGACATCATAAGGGGGTGTGGCCTCCGAATGATGTCAGCAGGTGGCCCTGCCCCATGGCAATATTAGTCAACGCAGAGCACGGAGACAGCATTCATGCGGGAGATCAAGTCAATGTGGGAAGGAGAACAGAGGAAGAACACAGGGAGAAGACAGCAGAGAAGACCAGGCAAAAGAGCTGAAGATGCCACAAAACAGCAGAAGACACCGCGGAGAGGGAGAAGAACCGGCAGAAGAAAGAAGACCCCGCAAAAGAGCAGAAGAAAGAAGATACTGGAGAGGGGAGAAGAAATTGGAGGGAGAAGATGCCGAAACGGATTTAATAAAATACTTTAAAAACCTGTGTAGTGTGTTTATTTTTGACAGGTGAATGGGTAGGGGTACAATGTACTCATTCACATAAGGTGGGGGGCCAGGATCTGGGGGCCCCCTTGTTAAAGGGGGCTTTCAGATTCCGATAAGCCCCCGCACGCAGTCCCCGACAATCACTGGCAAGGGTTGTCCGCAAGAGGCCCTTGTCCTCATCAACATGGGGACAAGGTGCTTTGGGGTGGGGGGCGCTTGTATTTGGCAAACTGTTTGCGGGCTTACTTATGCATCATTTTTAGAAGAGACTTCCTTCTGGGACAACAGCCATGCAGACCCATTTGATGCAGTGTGCAGCGTATGGTCTGAGCACTGACAGGCTGACCCCCCACTCCTTCACCCTCTGCAGCAATGCTGGCAGCACTCATACATCTATTCCCAAAGACAACCTCAGGATATGACACTGAGCAAGTGCACTCAACTTTTTTGGTCGAACATGGCGAAGCCTGTTTTGAGCTGGAACCTGTCCTGTTAAACCACTGTGTGGACTTAGCCACCATGCTACGGCTCAGTTTCAGGATCTTGGCAAACTTCTTATAACCTAGGCCATCTTTATGTAGAACAACAATTCTTTTTTTTCAGATCCTCAGAGAGCTCTTTGCCATGATGTGCCATGTTGAACTTCCACTGACCAGTATGAGAGAGTGAGAGCGATAACACCAAATTTAACACACCTGCTCCCCATTCACACCTGAGACCTTGTAACACTAACGAGTCACATGACATCGGGGAGGGAAAATAGCTAATTGGGTACAATTCAGACGTTTTCACTTAGGGGTGTACTCACTTTTGTTGCCAGCGGTTAGACATTAATGTCTGTGTGTTGAGTTATTTTGAGGGGACAGCAAATTTACACTGTTATACAAGCTGTACATTCACTACTTTACATTGTAGCAAAGTGTCATTTCTTCAGTGTTGTCACATGAAAAGATTTAATAAAATATTTACAAAAATGTGAGGGGTGTACTCACTTTTGTGAGATACTGTAACACTTCACCGAAGGATCCCTTGGTCTGTAGAGAATGGAGCAGCTGGGTTCGCCCTGTTGGTAATCTGTCAGCCCATTAGCTGGAGTGCCATGGACACAGGAGTCATAAGCCTAAGGGCTCATGTACACACAGACTAGGTTGACCGCCTGCCATGGTAAAAAGCAAAACATGGCAAAATCGCCCCCGCGCTTCGCGGCCGGTGGTCAAAACGTTCCTATCCCGAATTCAATTCTTCCGCGTTCAGGAGAGGGAGGTTGAGGGAAGTTGAACCTCCCCTAACCGCAGCAGCTTCTAATCTCTCATAAAAGCCTATGTGTGCATTGACTGATAGGCTTTTATGGAGTTTAGTTTAGGAGCTTTGGCAAAAAAATGCCAAAAGCGCCTAAACTCAAGTTTAGAAGCTGTAGTGTACATGAGCCCTGAGGCTTTTGTCAATGTACACATAGGCTTTTACTGAAGTTTAGGAGCTGCAGGGTTAGGGGAGCTTCAACCTCCCTCAACCTCCCTCTCCTGAATGATAAAAAGGTATGGTACAAGACCCTTATCTGAGCATGCAGGAAAGGCGGGGGGGGGGGGGTGCGAGCGAGTGCCCCCTCCCCTCCTGAACCATACCAAGCCACATGCCCTTAACATGGGGGGATGCTTTTGGGCGAGGGGGCTCTGCTTCCCCCACCCCAAAGCACCTTGTCTCCATGTTGATGGGGACAAGAGCCTCTTCCCGATTATTGCGGGGGTCCGCGGGCAGAGCAGGTAAGTACAAGATGTTTGTTATTTAAAAGAGAAAAAACAAGACTTTACAATCACTTTAATCCATTAGGTGATTACAAGCCAGGGGAGGGATTATAAGAAAAGGGCATGTGAGGGATGAATAAGTCTAGCAGCAGCATTCATGATAGACTGAATGGAGGATCGTCTGTATAGAGATAGGTCAAAATAAATCTTCTGAAGAGCTTTTGGATGCATAGAAGTGGAGGATGATTGGTCAATCAGTTGTGTGTAAATTATACATTTCTATAAGAATAATAAAGTTGTTTAACTTCAAGATTTCATATTATACTTTTAAGAACTCTTTTGTTTCTAGAATGACACCATTAGAGTGATTGTCATCTTTGGAGAAGACCATGAGTTCACGCTTTTGGAGGAAAATACTTACAGAAAGTCTTTCTTTTTCCTGGAAATCCTTAAAGAACTGATAGACTCGGAAACTTTGATCCCTTATGAATTCAGACTTAACGATGTAAGTACCAAGATGAGTCAACACATGTCACAAGAATGATAAGGTAAGCCAAAATATAATCTAAATGACCTCCACTAAACAACATGGTGTACAACATGTCTTCTTGAAACAAAATGTATTTCAGGGGCAGCCCATCCATTCTGGGCTCACTGATGCCACCCCCCCCCCCATCCAATGCCGCCCCTTTCAGGATGCCGGCCGCATGAATTCCTATGGCGGGGGTGGGCAGAGGTGTGTTTTTGGAAGCACCTGATTAGAGCCAGAGGCTCTAATAGGCTTCAAAATAGAGTGGGCTCGGGGCGCAGAGCATTGCGTCTGGAGCCCACCCAGGTGTGTTGCAACAGCAAATGAATATTCGCTGTTGCAACACTGATCCTCCTCCCGGCCAATCGGGAAGCGAGTCTGATATCCGTCACCCGATTGACTGAAAGGACAGGCCTAGGAGGAGGGGAGGAGATGCACAGTGGAAGCGAGGAGGAAAAGACACAGGAGCTACTGCACGCTGCCCCGATGCCCACCGCAGCCTAATGTCCACTGATGCCCCGATTCCCGCTGCTGCCCGGTGTGCTCGCCAATGCCCGATCCACGCCACTGCCCGATGTCAATGTGCCCACTGATGCCTGATCCCCGCTGCTGCCTGCCAACTAGATGAAGTGCCGGTGGACCGGCAGACAGCGAGGGTGGGGGGGTTTGAGGTGCCATGGGGGGGGTTGTTGTTTGCCGCCCCCCCAAACAAAAACCACCAGCTGCCACTGGTATTTACAAATCAACTCTTGTGTTCCTCCACACATCCAACATAAAGTGGTTCACCATCTTTTAAAGTGAAGCTCTCTATACTTTACTAGTCTGCATGAATAAATTCCATATGCTGCAAAATATAGTAACAGTGTAATTTTACAGAAAGAACATCCTTGAGTTTCAGTCAGTGACTTTGCCTTGGCTGGGATGATGTCATCAATCTGCTGCAGACAGGGGAAGTCTTTCCTCAATCTCCTCTCCCCCCAGGAATCAGACTACAACATTGTAACTTTGTAGCAAGGTTGGTGAAAACTGGGATGACAACTGTCTCCCATTTTTGCTTTTACTTTATCGCCATGTAGCCCTAGTGCAGACTACAAGCAACCGGGCCAATGCACATTGTTCAAGCATGGTCCACTTTTGTCCCTATCAGATACCTGGTCCAGTGCAATTATGTGCAACCAGTACTAGATCAAGCACATGTAGACAGGAAGTGGCTAAGGTGGGCTGAAGGAGAACAACAACACTTACAACATATGGACACAAGGTGAAAACAGTATTTAACCACTTGCCTACCGGGCACTTTCACCCCCTTCCTGCCCAGGCCAATTTTCAGCTTTCAGCGCTGTCACACTTTGAATGTCAATTGCGTGGTCATGCAGCACTGTACCCAAATTACATTTTTATTATTTTTTTTTCACACAAATAAAGCTTTCTTTTGGTAGTATTTAATCACTGCTGTTTTTTTTTTTTTGCTAAATGGAAGGGCACTGATTAGGTGGCATTGATGAGGAGGCCCTAATATGCCACACTGATGGGCACTGTTAGGTGGCACTGATATGCAGCACTGATGGGCACTGATAGGCAGCACTGGTGGGCACTGATAAGTGGCACTGGTGGGCACTGATAGGTGGCACTGATAGGCAGCACTGATGGGTGGTGCTGATGGGCAACCCTGATGAGCAGGCACTGATGGGCACTGAAAGGCAGCACTCACTGGTATCACTAATGGGCACTGATTGGTGTCACTGATGGGCACTGATTAGTGTCACTGATGGGCACTAATTGGTGTCACTGATGGGCACTGCTGTGCATGTGACTGGCTGTGATTGGACACAACTGATCACCTGACGTCGTCCCAGAACGAGAGTGCATCCCGCCCGCCGTCATTTTACTATATAGCGGACGGGAGATGGTAGAAAAAAAAAAAATCACAGAAATTGTTTATGCAGGATACAACCTGCCCCTGACCAGTTTTTTATTGTGGGTCTAGAGAGATTCAATCTCATTTCCAGTGCCAAGTCTATGTTAGCTGCATCACAGTAATGAGCTATTTTCTCTGTCACTCTGCTCTCTCCTCCTATCAACCTGCTTATTGTCAGCTCATGAACTGGTTAGCTCCTTGTGCCACTTCTTCTTTTTTTTTTTTTTTTACAATCAGAGGTGCTTTATTGAAAGTTTGGAAGACAGTACACTTCATCCAACATGCGACTGAGACAATACAATCGTTACAGATACAGTAAGTAGTTAGCATAGATCACAATGCAACCATGACAACGAATATATGGGTTGTCGTGTATGTTCTGGTACCCTAGTGAGGCAATTAAGCATACATTCCCCCACATCTTGGCCATCATTTAAAAGCAGGGTTGTTGCAGGGATACTATTACACAGCGTGAGCGCCTCCCCATCTAATTCCCCGAGCCCTCCAACCACGGGGACCACACCTTGTCGTACTTCCATGCACAGCCCCTATTAAAATATGTTATTTTATACATGGGTAGCGCTGCTGCGACCATAGCCTCCCAGGAAGATACGGTCGGAGCAGTGGAAGAGGTCCAGGCCAGAAGAATGGCTTTTTTTGCATAAAACATGAGGTAAGAGACCAGCAACTTCATATGATACAAGCACTGCTGATCATTATGTATCCCCAAAAGTGCAAGCTCCGGTGTCTTCGGAAAGGACACCTGTAACTTAGAGTTGATCTTCTCAAATATTTTGTCCCAGTACTCGCTTATAACAGGGCAGTCCCACCACATGTGCATTACTGTACCTATCTGTACTCTGCAGCGCGGGCAACCAGGGTCTCTGTCAGGGAATATACGGTGTAATTTCTGTGGCGTATAATGCAGTCTATGTATGATCTTCACCTGAATAAGCTTGTCTCCCGAGGAAATAACCAGCTTGGGCCCTAACTCCAAACACCCCTCCCAGTCCTCTTTATCCAATTCTGGTATGTCCTCTCGCCAGAGTTCCCACAGTTTGTGTAGTCTAGGGGAGTCTTTACTCAGCAGGGCGTTGTATAACGTCGATAAAGGTTTAGTCAAGTCTCCTGGTGACAAAAGCGCTTCAATCGGATCTTCTTGCAAGGTCAACCATCGGGGGAACTGAGCTTTCATGGCATGTTTGAGTTGCAAATACCTAAAGTACATCCAACGGGGTAAGCCGTAGGTAGCTGTTAGTTCACTAAACGAGGAGAATGTACCCTGGGTGAGGATATCTCCTAGTGTAGTGACACCATACCTTGCCCAAATCTGTGGGTCTGGGATAGATTTAAAGTGTGGCAACTGCGGGTTCCCCCACAATGGCTGGGCCGGAGACCATCGGTCCCGGCTGGCGAACCTCTTCCTAGCTGCTCCTCAAACCCGCCACGTCACTCTTGTGGGACCAGGTGACAGCGGGTATGCCTTGGGTCCTCTATATGCAAAATTTCTCAGTTCAGCTAGGGATCCCAGGCACGCCGCCTCAAAGCATGTTGCAGCGTTAGCCCTGGACCCAATGTACCACCACTGAACCGTGACCAACATCGCTGCCCACCAATAAGTTCTAAAATTAGGGAGGGCCAGTCCACCCATAGAGGCCGGTAGCCACAATGTGGATCGGGCCATACGGGGGGTCTCACCATTCCAGATAAAGGAGTTGATAATTTTCTGCAGTTCTTTGAAAAAGGAGACAGGAATCCATATGGGACAGTTCCTGAACATATAGTTGAATTTAGGGAGAAACAGCATCTTAATGAGATTTATGCGGCCCAGGAGGTTTAGAGGTAGCCTAGACCAGGATCGACATCGCACTCGCAGGTTCGCCAGGAGGGGCGACAGGTTCTGCTCCAAGAATCCCAACATCTTATCGGAGATCCGGACACCTAGATATCTGAACTCTCCCACCCACCGCAGCTGCGTGGCAGCCGCATTGGTTACCGCCGCATCGTCAATAGGGAACAACACCGACTTGGACCAATTTATCCTAATCCCCGAAAAAAGACCAAATGTATCGAAGAT
>BLSH010431974.1:531708-547798 GCA_018402905.1 Glandirana rugosa
CTTCCCCGACTTCCCACCTTTCCGAGGACCCTGCCTACCAGAGGGGAGTCTTAAAATGGTTAGGAAGACGCTTTTCGAACGCGGGGCAGACCAGCGAGAGGAGAGGCCCAAGCCCCTTGACCTGCGTGATGGACTGAGATACAGCCTCCGGTAGTATCATGACTAGGGGTTCGGACCTTTCCTGGGGGACCTCACACGGAGCATGTCCGGATAGAGGGATAACTTACACCTGCGCTTTTAAAAGCGGTCCCAGGACCGGTGAGCTGAGAGACTTCAGTAACTCCTCAACCACCCCCGGCTGGTCTGACCCAAGTACGGCCCTTTCCCCTGTCTGTAGTTGTATGCAGCAGACATAGAGTCAGGTAGTGCGTCCAGTTCCCCGAACCCGGAGAGGAGAGCGACCAGACGGGGCGCAAGCTTTTCGCAGAAGGATTGGTAAAATTCTGAGGGGAGACCATCCGTCCCAGGAGCCTTTCCACCCTTCAGCCCCTTCACTGCTTCCTGGATTTCCTCGAGGGTAATCCTCTTCTCCAGTTTCCTACACGCCTCACTAGACAGCTCCGGGAACTGTATTCCATCCAAGAACTCAGCCAGTGCAGACAACTGATAGTCAGCCCTGGTGGAGTAGACGGACTGAAAAAATTCACTAAACCTCAGATTGACCTCTCCAGGAGTTGTAAGCAGCTGTCCACTGTCAGATTTAATACAGCCAATTCTTGTCGAAGGGACCTCCCCCCTTGCCAGCCATGCCAGCAACCTCCCATTCTTCCCTCCATATTCGAACACTCGCTGGGTAGAATAAAGAAGGGCAGTCTTGGTCTGTGTCAGTCTACAGGTGGCAAGGTCACTCAGCGACTTCTGCCATCTCGTGTACCTATCTTCCGTGGGGTCACCTACATAGTCAGCTTCCAAGGCAGCGGCACGACTTTCCAGATTCAGTAGGGCTTCAACTTTTTCCCTCCTCACCCTCGAGATTTTAGAGATATATTCCCCACGTGTCCACGCCTTGAATGAGTCCCATGTAACTGATAACGGTGAGAAGTCCCCGTTATCTGCCCAATATTGCCCCATGGACACCTCCATCATTCCCTGTACCTGCTCATCTCTTGCCCAGAACTGGGAAAGGCGCCACAACCTGGAACTCGGTGGTTCAGTCAAGGAGAGGGCAAGGCACAGGGGAGCATGATCCGATATCCCTCTGGAAAGCACCGTGATCCCCCGCACCAACCCCAGAGCCATTGCGGAGGCATAGATCAGGTCTATTCTAGACAATGTTTTGAAAGTGGCCGAGTGACAGGTAAATTCCCTCGTACCGGGGTGGAGATGTCTCCAGGCGTCCGTCAGGGCGAATGTATCTGCCCAGTTCCGGAGGTCCGGGGAGTCTCGACCCCCTCCACGCAACCGATCCACCCCCGCCTCAGGGACCATGTTAAAGTCGCCCAGTAAGAACACCAAATTAGTGTCACACTGTACGACTCTTCTCATGATGTTGTGCAAAAGTTGCACCGAGGCCGGAGGGGGAAGGTACAAACCCACCAGCACCATTCTTTTGTCATATATAGAGACATGCAGAATAATATACCTGCCCTCCGGATCAGTATAAACATCAACAATCTGTATAGGCAATGACTTACGGATAAGGATGCTGACCCCTCGGGCATACGCAGAATAGGTGGTATGATAATGATGGCTCACCCACGGCCGCCTTAAGCTGGCCACCCTTGTCCCCAGCAAGTGTGTTTCCTGTAATATACATATGTGAGGGTTGTGTTGTTGGAGGAATTTGAAAACCAGGGAGCGTTTAACTGCTGAATTTAGGCCCCGGACATTCCAGGAAATAATGTCACATTGAGCCATAATGGGATCCTATTGATAAATTACGAGAAGCACACACCCGGCGAGTCAGCACCCCAGACCACACCCCGACAATCACATAGACCATCATCCAATTAATCCTATCACCTCTAATTGCACCTCTGAGGAATATGCATGTGAACCTGAACAAAAACAAAAACAAACGAAAAACAAAACCCCTTCCCCTCCCCACCTCCCCCAACTCCAAAAACCAATCCCTCCCCCCACCCCGCATCCCTACCCCCAACTTAGGAATGCATAAGTCCCGAACAATTAACACCCAACGATCGGTGAGAGGCGTGATCAATGGGCATGATGTTTGCGAACCTGTCTATCCATCAGGAGTCTGTGCAGCCGCCTTTATCATTAGACACAGGGATAAAAGCCAAATATAGACCAGCGTCCAGCTGTAAGAACGATAAGGATCTGCATTGAACAGGAAAACTTAATAAAACTTGTTATAGAGGTAAAACTCTCCTGGCTGCAGCCAGGGGCACAAAGCTTATGTGTACGCGTGATAACGCAAATATAGTTCCTTAGAATGCACAGGGAACTCCTGTGAAAAAGGCTAACATTGGTAAGTTATCACATCCCAGTAATCTTCAACGGTTAGGTGGTAAAGTGTCCATCCATGCAGAGGCATCAGCAGGGGAAGTAAAGAACCGGACAGTCTCTCCATCCTGCACCCTCAACCGGGCAGGAAACAGGACACTGTAACGGACTCCCCTGATACGAAGGGCTGCCTTGACCTGATCAAAGGAGCGCCTCAGTTTCTGCGTTTCGATGGAATAGTCGGGGAATATCAGCAATTTGTTGTTTTGATAGGTCAGCTCACCTTTACTTCTGGCAGCCCGGAGAACTTCATCTCTGTCTCGAAAATTGAGAAATTTGAGGATAAGTGGGGAGGCGATCCCACCGGCCCAGGCTTGGGAGGAATGCGGTGCGCCCTTTCCACCGCATAGAAGGGGGAGAACTGGGCGCCAGGTAGCAGATCCCGCAGGAGCTTTTCAACAAAGTCGGTAGGGTTCTGTCCCTCCACTCCCTCCACCAAGCCCACGATGCGTAGATTGTTTCTCCTATTCCGGTTCTCTGCGTCGTCGGCTTTGTATTCGAGGGCTCGGATTTTCGTTTGCAATGATCGTATGCCGACAGTGTGGTCTGCCACCACGTCCTCCACCCTCCCCAGCCGGTGTTCCGCCTCGGACAGCCGTGACCGGATTTTATCCATAACCTGGCGGATCAAGCCCACGTCCAACTGGACCGCCTCCACCTTGGTCGTCAGGGTGGTGAGTGAGGCTTGGCATAGCCCGATTGCCGCCAGCACATCCGCTAGGCCGGGCTGTGGTGGAGGATCTCCCTGGTCCGTCTGCGACGCCATATTTGAGCAGGCCTTGGCACGTGTGACCACGCCGTGCACACCGAACGGGGGTTCGTCAGGAGGCAGGGGGGGGAAATGAAGTTTCTTACCCCTTCCACGACCTGCCCTGTGCGCTTTGCCGGGCATATAGCCCCCTCTGGAGCCCCTTTTGAATGAATAGAGGCAGAATTAGCCGAAAGGGTCTGAAGGAACAGCGGAGCTCCCGGGAAAGACGTCCGCTCAGGTCTCCATCTTGGCCACGCCCCCGTGCCACTTCTTCACACACTCCAGCTCCACTGGACTCCAGGTCAAATTCAGGTACTTACACTACTTGTATTTCACCAGTTTCAGTCTGGGCCAATTATGACATTTATATATACATGTAAAAATCTGTATTTTTTTTTTTTTTTTTTTTGTTAGAAAACTACTTAGAACCTCCAAACATTAAATATTTTTTTTAAGCAGAGGCACTAGAGAACACAATGGTGGGTGTTGCATAGCGTTTTTCCAAATTGTTTTGGGAAAAATACACTTTAACCCGATTAGCAACTGCCCACCGCAGCTGCTCTGTGCCAGATCATATACCTGGTACGTAATGTAGCCATTGCCCCCTTAGGGGTTGCTGGATGCAGTGGTTCACCTGTCACTCTGCCCTCAATCACACATGTTCTTGCATTCGGTGTCATGAAAGCAGGCCAGTAGTACTTTGGTTTGTTTTTTATTGGGGGATTTAACTTGGATGGGGAAAAGGGATAGTTATGGGATGCCCAAGAATTGAACAGTTCTTAACCACTTGCCAACCGCCGATCGGCATTTGACGGCGGCAAAGTGGCTCTGTAAGGCGAATCGCCGTCATCTGACGGTGGCCGCTTGATCGCGCACAGTGAGCGCGCGCGTGCCGCCGGAGGCGCGCCCGCGCGCTCACTGTGTCCGGGGGGGTCAGGGAGCGGGTGCGGCGGAGTCGATCTCCGCCGGCCACCCGCGATGCCCCCCCCCGGAGTGAAGGAACGGAGGTCCGTGTATGTAAACACGGACCTCCGTTCTGTGAAGGGGGAAGGGCTGTGATCACAGCCTTCCTGTACATGAAGGCTGTGACCACTTCCTTTCCCCAGCTAGGACAGTCCCCCCACAGTTAGAACACGTCCAGGGAACATAGTTAACCCTTAGAGCGCCCCCTGCAGGTTAACCCCTTCACTGCCAATGGCATTTACACAGTAATCAGTGCATTTTTATAGCACTGATCGCTGTATAAATGCCAATGGTCCCAAAAAAGTGTCAAAATGGTCCGACATGTCCGCTGAAATATCGCAGTACCGCTAAAAATCGCAGATCGCCGCCATTAATAGTAAAAAATAAAAAAATAAAAACCCCAAAAAATTATTCTCATCATCCGTAAACGCGACCACTTTTGCGCAAACCAATCTATAAACGCCGATTGCGATTTTTTTTATCACAAATATGAGGAAGAATATAAATCGGCCAAAACCGATGAAAAAAAATGTTTTTTTATATTTTTTGGGGGATTTGTATTTTAGCAAAAAGTAAGAAATTTGGGTTTTTTGCAAAATTGTCGCTCTTCCTTTGTTTATAGCGGCGATCAGAAATGACGCAGCGGTGATCAAATACCACCAAAAGAAAGCTCTATTTGTGGGGAAAAAAAGGACGCAAATTTCGTTTGGGTACAACGTCGCATGACCGCGCAATTGTCAGTTAAAGCGACGCAGCACCGAATCGCAAAAAGGGCTCCGGTCCTAAAGCTGGAAATCCTTCCGGGGCTGAAGTGGTTAAACAGGACCACTTCTATATACACTCCTGTATATACACTTCTCCTCTTCCTCCATCACAAAACTTGCTTCTTCACTTGTTCCTCTCCTCTAGCACAAAACTTGCTTCAGGCCTAGCTAGCATATGGTGAGACCCGCTGTTGCTTTAGCACAACCTCCGAACCGGCTATTACAGGCAGGGACTGCAGGCCCTCAAAGTGTAGCAAAGTACATGGTGTGCTAGCTAGCCTTGATGGACTATTGCTCCTAGCCCATCCTCTTCTAGGCCCCGCCAGCCTACCCAGCTGCAACGGCCCTCTTCACTGCCACGGTGACACCACAATCCCAACTGGCTCTTGCACCCATCTCAGACTGCCTATCACCCCAATCTGCTCCAGTGTGCCTCTTCTCCAGCTTCCTAGGGTGTGTATCGCTCGCCAACTCTTAATACTTGACACTTGTAGTTCCTCTCCTGGAGACCTCTTTGGCAGTACTCTCTTCCGCTGTCTTCTCCTGCTCTCTCACTTGTGCCTCTCCTCCAGGATCTCGGTCTCCTCCTGCATGCTCCCAAGCCCCAGGCCAAGGTCCCCCTCCCCCAGACTAGGTGCTCCCTCAAGGCCCTGACAGCCTCCGTACTACACCATCTCCATCTCTTCCACCCAAACTCTCCTCCCAGACTGGGCTGACCCCAGGTATTTGAGGAAGCCTGCCAATCCAGAATTGGGGATTGGTCTGGGTTCCCCAGGATACTTCAGAAAGCCTCACCTCGTTTCCCCTTTATTCCAGAACCTTCTGAACAGAAAGGAGGGGTAACCAAAGGGTGTTACTCCCTGCAGCCACCAGTCACTCCCTAGGCCACCCCCATGCCCAGGATCAAAACAATCAGGCCTGGCTAAATTTGCCTTACCTATACAAAAAGCTATCACCTAGCACCTACCTATGGTAGAGGGCGCTACATAATCTGACAGTTCCCGGTCTGGGGCACGCGTGCACGCCACCAGCAACCCACACCCCACACTAAGCAGGAACACGGATCTTTACATTCCCCCAGTCAAAGCATCTCAACCACAGTTAGTTATCACTCCCAGGGAACACATTTAACCCTTTGATCGCCCCTGATGTTAACCCATTCCCTGTCAATAGTACAGTAACAGTGCATATGTTTTAGCACTGATCACTGTATCAGTGTCACTGGTTCCCAAAAAGTGTCAAAAGTGTCAGTTAGGTGTCCAATTTGTCCACCGCAATATCAGTCTCACTATAAGTCACTGATCGCCACCATTACTAGTAAAAAATAAAACAAAGAATAAATAAATAAAAATATACCATAGTTTGTAGAGGCTATAACTTTTGCGCAAACCAATTAATACACCTATATTGGGATTTTAAGCAAATGTATGTAGCAGAATACATATTGGCCTAAATTGATGAAGAAATTATATTTTTTTCATTTTTTTATTGGGAATGTTTTATAGCAGAAAGTAAAAAATATTGTTTTTATTTTGAACATTGTCAACCTTTTTTTGTATATAGAGCAAAAAATAAAAAGGACATACTTTTTTTATTGGTACAGCGTTGCACGCCCGCGCAATTGTCAGTTAAAGTAAGGGAGTGACGTATCGCAAAAAATGGCCTGGTCATGTAGGGGGGCAAACCTTCCGGAGCTTAAGTGGTTAATGAACTTTAATGCATAAAAACAAAGTATAAAATCCAATTGTTTGGTAAAATGTAAAAGATGATGTTACACCGAGTAAACAGATACCTAACATATCATGCTTTAAAATAGCGCACACCCATGTAATGATGCAAGCCAAATGACAAATTAAAGCCTTTAGAGCCTAGGTCGGCAACCCGACGATCGCGATCCACCCGTGGACCGCTGGCAGATGGATCGCAAACAGATCCCCAAGTTGCCAAACTGTTTCTCCCTGATAGCTCCAGAGTGCACAGGAGTACGCTTAACTAATCCACACTTGCAGAGAGCCCCGCCCCTTGCATACACACAGCTGCGGGCCGGGTAAAGCCTCAGAGATAACTCGGAGGGTTCGGGCTTGTGACTTGCCCGAGCTCTTCCACTGACTGCTGCACGTGCCTCTGCACTGGCTCTCCCCCCTTCGCTCCGTCCAAGGCATATACGGCTGCATGTTAAGGTATGAGAGGAGGGTCGGTGGGGATCAGTATATGGAGCTCTGCATAAGTAAAGTATGTTTCTGACCCCCAATACTATACCCTCCTGACCTGCGTGCACCATGTCCTCCCCTCCTGACCTGCTTGCACCATGTCCTCCCCCTCCTGACCTGCGTGCACCATGTCCTCCCCTCCTGACCTGCGTGCACCATGTCCTCCTGACCTGCGTGCACCACGTGCTCCTGACCTGTGTGCACCATGTCCTCCTGACCCCTCAGTACTGTACCCTCCTGACCCCCCCATCTTCTGCCTACTGATCCATATACACTGCTCTTCATACTGCTTACCTCTATAAATTTCTCTTCATCCTATTGACCTCTGTACACTGCCCTACCTCCTATTGACCTCTGTATGCTGCCCTACCTCCTACTGACCTCTGTACGCTGCCCTACCTCCTATTGACCTCTGGACGCTGCCCTATCTGCTGCTGAACTCTGGATGCTGCCCTACCTACTGCTGACCTCTGGACGCTGCCCTACCTACTGCTGACCTCTGGATGCTGCCCTACATCCTGCTGACCTCTGGACGCTGCCCTACATCCTGCTGACCTCTGGATGCTGCCCTACATCCTGCTGATCTCTGGACGCTGCCCTACATCCTGCTGACCTCTGGATGCTGCCCTACATCCTGCTGACCTCTGGACTCTGCCCTACATCCTATGGCCTCTGGATGCTGCCCTACATCCTCCTGACCTCTGGACGCTGCCCTACCTACTACTGACCTCTGGACGCTGCCCTACATATTATTGACCTCTGGACACTGCCCTACTTACACTGACCAGGAATCAGAGCAGATAGCCAGGACTGAAACTAGTCAAACACATCAGCCTGCATTACCAAATGTTCTGCTTTGTGGGGGTAATCAATTACTCCCCAGACATGAAAAAATTGTGAATGAAAGTGAATGTCGAATTTATCACTGATGCTAAATTTTAAGGTGGGCTACGTTTATATTTCCACAGTAACATTAGGGCGCGGTGATCTTTGATCTCTTCTATGTTGCCTGGGTAGATCTCCATCTCTCAAAGGTTGCCTACCCCTGCTTTAGAGCTTATTGTATACAAAAGGATGCAGCACAGTCATAAGTGCATAAATTCATACGTTTCAAATATCAACATGAACATAAAAAAAAGTCAATAAGAAAGTTCATGAAATGAAGGGGATAGCTTTATAAAGACAGATGCAGTGTGAGAAATGTAAAAAATATCATGAACAATCCCTTCACTGGTTAGCGTGCTCGCTCACCTCAATGTTTGACCCCAGTTTTACTAGAGGGTCAAATACGCTTGCCCCTACAGGGGTATCAAATGAGCCCACAAGGTCCTACTCCTGCTCGGGGATCCTATTGAGCCTGATCGCTCAGGAACAACCGCCTCTCTCCACAGACCTCAGGAACACCGTTCAACAGATGGAGTGTATGGTCATAAAAAACAGAGGGACACTCACAAACATCTCTCTTGTGTACAGCATGTAAACGCAGAGACTCCGTCTCATGGGACGGCAGCGGGTGACGTCACGGTAGGCTCCTCCTCCCGTACGCGTTATGGCAATTACGTGTGCCTGACGTCAACGCTGCCATCCCACGAGACACGGAGTCTCAGCGTTTACATGCTGTACACAAGAGCGATGTTTGTGAGTACAATATTTTTAATATATAAACACATAAAACTCCACTTAGGAAATTAGTAGCGCTATACAAAAGTGAGGGGCACATTATGCAGGTGCTATTAGATAAAATATTAGTATATACGTAATCCACGTAAGGCAACCACACTAGTGTGATCAGTGATAGTCCATGCAGCGCTCAGGGAGCTAAACCCAGGTTCCAAAATAGAGCTCACAGTTCCTCCTTCCAGTTTCCACCACCATACACCACATGTTCACTCAGGTGTGCAGGAATCCCTCCACGGGGTAAACTCTTACCAGATAGATATGCTGGGCACTCTCATGCTCCAGCAAAAAGGCTGTTGTGCTCTCCTATGCACCAAGATCGCCTGGGTACTGCTCACTGGTCATATCCTCTCATAAGGCTCAAGTCTCCATATGGGGGATTGTAGAAAACAACAAAAAAAAAGCCACATAGTGTAATCTCGTTTCAAGCTGATTTATTAGAAAACTCAATAGATAAAAGCCAGTCCCCCTATATGGGAACTCTTACCAGATGCAAACTTTAAAAAGGCACAGCAAAGATAAGCTTGCGGGCGCCGTCCATCCCAGGACTTGTGCAGACCTCCAGAGGCGTTGCTCACTGTTACCCCTTCCCCTCCGTCCAGCGGTGAGGTACGAGCGCTGACGGGAGACCGCTGCCTACTTGCTGGAACAAAGCCGTCCTAGCCAATCACGGCGCGTTTCGTCACACATTGGACTTCTGCTGGTGATGTATTTCAGTTATCCTGCAAACCTGGCTTGTTAGTGGGTCCAGAGGACAGGCGTTGAGAACCACTGGTTTACAGCTTATTGGTTTAGAGTGACACAGGAGGTCTGGTGCTAGAATTATTGCACTTGCTCTGACATTAAGAGCGATTCTTCACATGTGTGGTATGATTACTGTGAACACATGTGTGTGGCATCCCCAGTTTCTGACAGCACACAGTGAATGGAACAACATCAGTTCCTCTCACTGGGAGATATTTACTAAAACTGGTGCACACAGAATCTGGTGCAGCTGTGCATAGTAACCAATCAGCTTATAGGTTTTATTGACATACGTAGCTTAATTGGACAAGCTAAAGTTAGAAACTGATTGGTTGATATGCACTGCTGCACCAGATTCTGTGTGCACTGGTTTTAGTAAATCTCCCCCTCTGTGTCTCAGGAAGTGGATACCGATGGTCACATCCTTATTGGGCCCCCTATTTAATTCCCTTCCGTTGCCTGTAAAAGTGATCCAGCAGCTCTATAGCTGCTCAGATCACTTTTACATTGTAGGGAAATTGCCGACTGAGAAAAACTAAACTGGGATCATGGTTGTAGCCTCAATCAAGATCCTAGTATAAACACTTCAACCTTAGGCTATTTATAAATGGCCTAAGGATGGAAGTGGTTAAACAAATTTATATATTTAATGATGTAGTAATGATTACAGAGCTGCATTCATTTGTGTCTTTTATATATGCCTAGAGCTTAGTTTTGAATACGTTCTCTTTCTTCCCCAACAGTTCCTGATTCCAGCCGAAGATACAACATATGCCTGTACCTTCATCCCTATGCCAAATGTATCTACCAAGCATCATATAGTTAAGGTGAGGTCCTCAAAAAATTGCCAAAGGTCAAAATAAATATGAAAAGGACCAGCAGTCCAAGTATGACAGTTGGAAGCGTTATACAGGTTAACATAGCACTAAAGATTAAAAAATGAGAAGGCACTTCCAAGGTGTAATACAGTAAAAGCCATGTGCAAATGCAACCATTCAAGGGGCAACTCCGTTAAACACGTTCTTTCTAGAATGTGCAATAGCTATGACCAATGTCAGAGTTTTTTGTTTTTGTTTTTTTGCTTTTATAAAAACCTATTGGGGACAGGAAACAAGGGGACATCTCTCCAATGGGAGACACAGGACAATAAAATCCAGAAAGAGGAGCTAATGTTTCCCCATGTTACAAAAAGGGCCTTTATTTGTTACTTGGTTCTCTTTAGTGGAACTTCATCTCTCTTCTTCTCACAGAGATGGGGGGACAACTCCGCAATTGGGATAACAATTAAAATCAAATAAAATGAAATCATTGGTAGAACAATGGGGTGAGGAGTGTAGGAACTCTTTTATCAAGTGAGAATCCACTTTGGGTGTAATCTAGAAAGCCCTCCAAAGGTTTGGGCCAAGCTCATAGCGCTTTTCTCAAAAATGTTTGAAGTGGAGGAAAGTGCCATACTGGAATTTTTCCATAGCTTAGTGAATGTGGTGAAAATCCACTTTGCAAATACCCAATCACATGCAAGGAAAAACAAATCAGCATATTTTCATGTACAGTACATGATTAGATGAATAAAGCAAGCAGAACTTCACCTCATTCAATAACCTAAGGGGAAATTCCTTTGCAAAGTGTATAGCCTATCTGCCTTCAGTAAATGAACCCCCTCTGTGTCCAGAAAAAAAGGTTCCTTATTATTGCATGTAGAACAATTTATAAACAAAGCCAGCACATTTTGGGGTTCAAAGAGGTCCCCTTATTCAGACTTATATAGGAAATTGTACAAAATATTTTGTAAAGCATATACTCTTAAAACCATATATATATTTTCTGTCAAGAATATAAATGTTCATGTAAGAAAACTGGAAATAACAATTACAACACTTTCTCTATCATTAATTGAGGGACACATCTTGATGATGATAAGCAACCTGAGGTTATACTGCAGGAGAAATGGAAAGTCGTTTCAGAAAACTGAAGGCCAGCCCCTTGAGGCCGTAAACCCTCCCCATTTGCAAAGCCTCCAGGGAGCTTACTTACAGTTTTCTGTGTGCCTAGTATCCATTTCCCCTGTGTGTATGTGTGTATATATATATATATATATATATACTTGTAGGGTGAGTCACTCCTCTTGTATCTATGTTCAAGAACGGAGACCGTATCAGGGCTCCCAATCATCCACCATCAATAATATAACAAAAAGGAAGGATATAATCTCCAATTGCAATTTCTTTACTTCAAAATGAAGTTTCCATTCAAATTACATACATTACAGCAGAAACCGTACAGTTTCAAGCATCCCTGCTCGTCGTCAAGCTGTCACTGACAGTTTGAAGTAAAGAAATTGCAATTGGAAATTGTATCCTTCCTTTTTGTTTTATATATAGTTAGGTCCATATATATTTGGACACAGGTACAATTTTATATTTTTCAGGTATTTACCAAAACATATTCAAGCTATAGTTATATCATGGATATGGTCTGAAAGTGAATACTCTCAGGTTTAATTTGAGGGTATGTATATCCAAATTGGAGGAAGGGTTTAGGAATCACAGCTCTTAACCTCCCTGGCGGTATGATTATTTCAGATTTTTAGTGCTGAAAGCGGTACGATTATTTTGCATGAAAATTTGGTGTTTTATATTGTAGGCCTGTAATTCTTAGCAATAACTCACTTAAATCAGTCCAAACAAGAGTCTAGTAGACATCCTGAGTATGAAAAAGTTTGAAAAATGAAATCATAAATTATAATATAATGAATAACTAAAAATAATTATCAAAAATAATAATATAATAGTAATAAAATGTATTCAAACCAAAAACGCAGAAATTTGCTCATTTGCAGAATTGTCGCTGTCGTCACTTTCAGTGTCTGATGATAAATTTCCCCAAAAATCAGTATCACTAAATTCTGCAAATGATTCTTATTTACTATCGGTGTTTTCTAGCTGATCAGAAACCACTTTTGACGCAAAGGGACACTTTTTGGTTGCTATGGACATTCTCATGTTTCCAGGCAGAAAGAATGACATTTATAATATTAAAGTGCATGCAGGGCACTGGGCAAACCACTAGGGACAAAGGGGATGTGAAATGTTTTCATACAGTAATGTAATCTATAAGATTACAGTGTACTGTATGTGTGCTGTGTGTTTCACTTTTTGATTTTCCCGCCGGTCTCCGTCCCCGTGCGAACGGAGCCCGGCACACAGAGGCATCTGGCGGCGGTCACAGCTCGTAGACATGGCGGGGGACATCGCTGGATCCAGGGGACAAGGTAAGTATCGCTGCCTGGATCCAGCAATGCAATCCCGAGTGTGGCTCGGGGTTACCGTTCTTGGTACTGAAAATCCTCCCCGAGCCACACTCGGGAATACCGCCAGGGAGGTTAAGAATAGCCAAACCCTCCCCCCTTTTCAAGGGACCAAAAGTAATTGGATAATTCAATCAAAAACTATTTCATTATTTCTTCATCAATTGAGTAGGTAAAGGGTCTGTAGTTGATTCTAAGTGTGGTATTTGCATTTGGAATCTATTGCTGTGAACCTACATCATGCATTCAATGGAACTGTCCATGCAAGTGAAACAAGGCATTGTAAGACTTCAAAAAACAAATCCATCAGAGAAATAGCAGCGAGATTGGGAGTGGCCAAATCAACAGTTTGGTACATTCTGAGGGAAGAATGCACTGGTGAGCTCAGCAACATAGAAAGGCCTGGATGTCCACAGAAGACAACAGTGGTGGATGATCACAGGATCCTCTCTATGGTAAAGAAAAACCCATTCACAACATCCAGGCAAGTGGAAGACACTCTCCAGGAGGTGAGCGTGTCATTGTCAATGTCTACAATCAAGAGAAGACTTCACAAGAGCTAATACAGAGGGCTCACCACAAGGTGCAAACCATTCATTAGCCAGAAGAATACAAAGCCAGATTAGATTTTGCTAAAAACATCTAAAAAAGCCAGACCAGTTCTGGAAAAGCATTCTTTGGACGGATGAAACTAAAATAATCTGTAGCAGACTGACGGGAAGAAGAAAGTGTGGAGAAGGTTTGAAACAGCTCATGATCCAAAGCACACAACATCATCTGTAGAACATGGTCGAGGCAGTGATGTGGCATGGGCATGCATGGCATCCAGTTGCACTGGGTCATTGGTGTTTATTGATGATGTAACAGAAGACAGAAGCATCCAAATGAATTCTGCAGTGTTTAGAGATATACTGTCAGCACCGATTCAGCCAAATGCAGCAAAGTTGATTGGACGGAGCTTCACAGTACAGATGGACAATGATCCAAAACACGCTGTAAAAGCAACCCAGGAGCTTTTGAAGCAAAAGTGGAATATTCCGCAATGATAACCTGATCTCAAACCAATTGAGCATGCATTTCACTTGCTGAAGGCAAAACTAAAGGCAGAAAGACCCACAAAGAACAACTGAAGACAGCTGCAGTTAGAGTCTGGCATCAGAAAGTAGGAAACCCAGTCTTTGGTAATGTCCATGGGTTCCAGACTTCAGGCAGTCATTGCCAGTAAAGGAAGAAAATATTAAAAATGGACATATTATTTATGATTATATTCATTTTTTTTTGTATTTAAGCCCCTGAAAATGGGGGACTGTATAAAAAAAAATTTACTTGATATTTCTGTTCAACCCCTTCAATTAAAGCTGAAAGTCTGCACTTCAAATTCATTTGGATTGTTTAGTTTTCAATTTATTCTGGTGGTATAGAGAGACAAAAATTTTAAAATTGTACCTGTGTCCGAAAATCTATATGGACCTAACTGTGTGTGTGTATATATATATATATATATATATATATATATATATATACATACATTATCTCACAAAAGTGAGTACACCCCTCACATTTTTGTAAATTTTATTATACCTTTTCATGTGACAACGCTGAAGAAATGACACTTTGCTACAATGTAAAGTAGTGAGTGTACAGCTTGTATAACAGTGTAAATTTGCTGTCCCCTCAAAATAACTCAACACACAGCCATCTAAACGGCTGGCAACAAAAGTGAGTACACCCCTAAGTGAAAATGTCCAAATTGGGGCAAATTAGCCATTTTCCCTCCACATCATTTGACTCGTTAGTGTTACAAGGTCTTAGGTGTGAATGGAAAGCAGGTGTGTTAAATTTGGTGTTATTGCTCTCACTCTCTCATACTGGTCACTGGAAGTTCAACATGGCACGTCATGGCAAAGAACTTTCTGAGGATCTGAAAAAAAATAATTGTTGCTCTACATAAAGATGGCCTAGGCTATAAAAAGATTGCCAAGACCCTGAAACTGAGCTGTAGCATGTGGCTAAGAACATACAGTGGTTTAACAGGACAGGTTCCAACTCAAAACAGGCTTCGCCATGGTCAACCAAAAAAGTTGAGTGCACATGCTCAGCGTCATATCCAGAGATTGTCTTTGGGAAATAGACATGATATGAGTGCTGCCAGAATTGCTGCAAAGCTTGAAGGAGTGGGGGGTCAGTTTGTCAGTGCTCAGACCATACGCTGCACACTGCATCAAATTGGTCTGCATGGTTGTTGTCCCAGAAGGAAGCCTTTTCTAAAGATGATGCACAAGAAAGGCCACAAACAGTTTGCTGAAGACAAGCAGACTAAGGACATGGATTACTGGAACCATATCCCGTAGTCAGATGAGATCAAGATAAACTTATTTGGTTCAGATGGTGTCAAGTGTGTGTGGCAGCAATCAGGTGAACAGTACAAAGACAAATGTGTCTTGCCTACAGTCAAGCATAGTGGTGGGAGTGTCATGGTCTGGGGCTGCATGAGTGATGCCTGCACTGGGCAGCTACAGTTCATTGAGGGAACCATGAATGCCAACATGTACTGCGACATACTGAAGTAGAGCATAATCCCCTCCCTTCGGAGACTGGGTATCAGGGCAGTATTCCAACATGGTAATGACCCCAAACACACCTCCAAGACGACCCCTGCCTTGCTAAAGAAGCTGAAGGTAAAGGCAATGGACTGGCCAAGCATGTTTCCAGACCTAAACCCTATTGAGCATCTGTGGGGCATCCTCAAATGGAAGAAGGAGCACAAGGTCTCTAACATCCACCAACTCCGTTATGTTGTCATGGAGGAGTGGAAGAGGACTCCAGTGGCAACATGTCAAACTCTGATGAATTCAATGCCCAAGAGCGTTAAGGCAGTGCTGGAAAATAATGGCGGCCACACAAAATAATGACACTTTGGGCCCAATTTGGACATTTTCACTTAGGGGTTTACTCACTTTTGTCGCCAGCGGTTTAGACATTAATGGCTGTGTGTTGAGTTATTTTGAGAGGAGAGAAAATTTACACTGTTATACAAGCTGTACACTCATTACTTTACATTGTAACAAACTGCCATTTCTTCAGTGTTGTCACCTGAAAAGATATAATAAAATATTTGCAAAAATGTGAGGGATGTACTCACTTTTGTGAGATACTTAGTATATATATATATATATATATATATATATATATATATATATATACATAT